>OZ022421.1:10903674-10971157 GCA_963989365.1 Rhimphoctona megacephalus | reverse complement strand
GATCAATTACGCAATTCTTCATTCCATTGTTTGTTATGAAGAGACGAAGCAATATTTACGAATAAACCATTTGATTCGACGATTAGTTTCGATAAAATATTGCATCGTGTTTTATTCCCTTCTGTATTATTCTTTACTATAATAAAAATAAGAGATAACCGATGAGGTCACAGGACAGAAGAGTCTCGCGTAGGATTTCCAAGGACGCCTCTAAAAATCGATTATTTTCTACCCCGCTGCTCGTATACGTCGTAACATATGCATGCAGATACGAGCATGCAAATAAAAGCTCGTGCTTTTTTTTCTTCAATTACGAATTATTTTTTTATTTTATTCTTTTCGTTCTCGTGTATTTCTGCACTTGGTAATTAAATTGAAATAAAAACATTAAATTTCTATCGCTTCTCATTTTATTGTGCACTCAAGTTGCTTCAACCGATGATCCATTTGTATTTTCAGGATCGGAAGTATCGAACGTTTGGCCGATGGTGATAGAAGAGTCATAGCTTCGCAACATCTGCTTCCTGAAGATAATATAAACGTAGTAGTCAGGTGAAATTATTTTCCTTATTTATTTAATAATCGAGGGCTTAATTACACTTAGAGGTGTGAAAAAAATCAATTTTTCAAAAATATTTCTATTGCAGAAATCGCTGCTATCTTGCAAGTATGAGAAAAAAATTTTATTTCAATTTGAAAGGTGCTTAAATCTATGAATGCCTTTTTTTCAAAATAATGTTTTTGAAAACTGTAACCATTCTATATGAAAAAATCAACGACCGATTTAGCTGAAAATTGGTACAGAGGATCTTTACACAATTATCTAATCTCTGTCGAGAGGTTTTTTTTTAATCAGTTTTTTTTTCATAAGTAAAAAAAGGAAAAAAGGTTAGGCAAAATGCTAACCTTACGATTCAACTCTCTGCCATTTTGTGAAAAAAGGATTAAAAAAGAAATCGGCCTCGACAAATACTAGTTTTTTGGTCAACTTGAAGAAAAAATATTTGTTTTATTTTTTAGTTGAAACGTATCGTCGGAATCGTTACCGTAAATGGATTATTTAAAAAAACTTTTTTACAGACACTACAGCCACAACTCATCTAATTTTTTTCTTTCTATGAAATTTTCCAGTTTTAATGATAATAATATGTCTGTTGAAATAGACGAAGAGTTGTTTCCATACATACATTTTTTCGGTATAAAAAGAAAATGATCGAAGTTGACCCTATTCTTGGCGCCTCTAGGTCTATTTAAGCCCTTAATAACGTCTAGAAATGAAATATAATCGATTTTGTGATTTTTTTAGGGTTCGTCCTTTGAGTATTAAGGAAACTAAATCCGGCGAGTCATCTGCTGTTCATTTTCCTGGCAGTGGTCAGATTCACGTGAGTTTTTTCGCTCATTCAAGCAACGATATTAATACGAGTGTAAATTAATGAAATTCTTTTAATTACTGCATGAAATTGTTTGTATTTTGGTAATTTTTTTATTCTCTCTCAATGTTGCGTCATAGTGCGAAGGAGCGTCGAACAGCGGAGACAAAAAAGCCAAACTTTTCTCATACAATGTCGTATTCGAGCCAGCTGCCAGTCAGGAGGATGTTTTGCAATTTTCCGGAATTAAGAAACTCATCGAAATGGCGGTCGAGGGTTTCAGCACGACCGCGTTCTGTTACGGTCAGACTGGAAGTGGAAAAACACATACTCTCACGGGCCCACCTGGACTTGTAAGATAAAAAACTTTTGTTTCGTCATTTCGTTCAATTATTTTAATATTATATTAATAAAAACATATTTCATTGAATATTCTCATCAAATAATACGAAACTGACAACATAAAATAACAAAATAATAAATGCAAATAATTTGTCTATTTATTACAGTTTGAAAACGGAAATCCCTATTCGGAGGATCACGGCCTTGTTTTTCGCTCGTTCGTTTACCTGTTCAGAGTGCTGCAGGAAAGAAAAGAGTGCCATTTTATTCTCAAGGCTTCCTTTCTCGAGATTTACAACGAAAAGGTGATCGATTTACTGAATCCTGGCACTTCGAGGAAACCCTTGGCCGTCAGATGGAGCAAAAAGATACGAGGGTTTTTCGTCGAGAATCTCTTCACCGTCGAATGCGAAGAACTCGATGATCTTTTGGCAGTTCTCGAAGAAGGTCACTTTTTATTCATTAACTTTTTGTTTGTTTACTCCATTCGAGCGAAAAATATTGCTTTTAAATGTTGGGTCTATTTCTTGGAGAAATTCAATGTGATTTTTTTCCAAATATTAATTAAAAAATAAAAAAAATAATCTAAAAATATAGCATGAAGTATTAAAATTAATTGATCAAATTTTTTCATTCAGGAATGAGAAACAGGTCGGTGGGTACGCACAATATGAACGAACATTCCAGCCGTAGTCACACGATTCTCACGGTCCACATAACTTCTGAACAGCAGGTAAAACAAATCGCATTTGTACCCTTTCCTTCATTTATATTTTTGTGTACCAGCGTTCTACGAGTTGATTTTTGTACTTTTTTTTCGTTTTTTTCAGATGGAAAATGGAGTGTTTATATCGAAACAGGGCAAAATTAATTTCGTTGATCTCGCTGGAAGTGAGATGACGAAAAAAACGCAGAGCGAGGGAAAAACACTCGAGGAAGCGAACAATATTAACAAGAGTCTCATGGTTTTAGGTACGAAGCAAAATAGAAGCATTTACAATATTTCAAAAATCGCGGACCTTTCGTCATTCAAATGTCTAAATGAAAAAAAAAAAAAAAAACAAAAAAATGAATAATAAAATACTAAATAAATTAATAATATATAGAATTATGAAGAACTTTTTCCTTGTTTCAGGATATTGCATAGCGTCGCTGAGTGACGGCAAAAGAAAAGGTGGTCACATTCCTTACAGGGATAGCAAATTGACGAAACTTTTGGCCGACAGTCTTGCCGGAAACGGAGTTACACTTATGGTTAGTTTTGGTTCGATGTTTGAATGGAGAAGAAACGTGCAAGAAATAACGATCTTTTCCTCATTCAGATTGCATGCGTCTCACCAGCGCGATCGAATTCGTCCGAAACTCTCAACACTCTGAGATACGCGGCAAGAGCAAAGAAAATCCGTACGAAACCAATCGTCGTTATGGTAGGTCGATATCACATGAGAGACTAAGAATATTAAAATCGATAATTGAAGAAAAATAGTAAATATTTTAAATGGACGATAAATAATAAATTTTAAAACCCATCAATCTCACTCGGTCGATTTACAAATTCAGGATCCAAGAGAAGCCTTAATCCTGAGCCTAAAACGCGAAGTTGCTGCTCTTCAGACCGAGAATGATCATTTACGAGGTGCTTTGCATCTTGGGAATGAATCGACCAGCCTCAAACGATCTGATTCGAAAGGTTGATAAAAATACGATCACGATCTTGCGATTAAACAGTGAAATATTTTTAACCCTTACGGTAGTACAGACCTATGTATTTCGAACGTTCCTTACAAACGAACGGGGTCACGAACGACCCCAACCGTTTTTTCAGCTATAATTAAAAAAAAAAAAATAGTTTTATTGATATTAATCGTAGATGAATCAAAAGTATAGACTCCAACCAACAAGTTTATGGAAAAGTTATTCATTTAGGAGTTACAGTTTCGACCTGAATAGTCTGAAAGTAAAAGGTGCGATACAACGTCAAAATGTTCAACTTGACTCTTACAAATTTTGTCAAGCAGTACAGGAGATTTTGACGGGAAACCCTGAATGTTATCTCAAAGTAGAGGTTCGACACAAAAAGAAAAAATACGTTGCACCTCTTTGCATTGGAAAAACTTGAAAAACTTCGTTTACGGATGACTCTAAAGTAAATTTTTAAAAAGTAAACTACAGGACATGTAAAATCTTATCGATATATCGGTAAAGATTTTTCCCACTAGGCAAAGAAAAGACGAATTGCTCCTGCTACGGGCTCATAACGCAAAATAAGAAAGGTTAGGGTCACGCGTGACCTCAGTGTGTACCGTAAGGGTTGAGAATTGTTGTTTTCGGTATCCGATTTCATTTGGATTAATTAACGAATATTTGTTGTTTATCAATACAAAGCTGGAGAAAGGCGAGTCCCGATGACACCGCCTCCGGTTGATCTGGATAAGCTGGCGGAACTCGAATCGAGCGAACTCAGTCAACTGTTGCGTTCATACATCACCGAGAACGAAGCATTACGACGTGAGAATGCAGAATTGTACGCAACGAGGGAACAAGTGATGCGAGATCAGGAGCTCGTCTGTCGAGAGAACGAGAGGTTGCTCAAGAAATTGGAAGATGTTAATTCGTGAGTAAATCGTTGAGTTACTTGAATCTTTGCCAGGTTATATAATATTTCCAGGGCAAGGGATTTTCTACGTTTTCGTGGTCTTCAGGGTTTGTTGTCGTTCGCCGATTATACCAGCACGTCCGACTTATTCGGCGGAAATGCTTCACAGCTCTTTGGACGACGTTCCCGGCGCGACCAACATATGGACGAATCCGAATGCGGATACGAACGGCACACCTACGTTCACCACTTCCAACGTAATTATTATTATTATTATTATTATTATTATTATTATTATTATTATTATTAATTCAATTTACCAAAATTCACCCATAACTATATTCATCGACAAAAATGTATTTTTTTATATTTTTCTCATTTATTTTGGCAGGAGGGAAAAAACAACGGCCAATCGAGTACCAGTGGCAATATACCGGACAAACTCCTCAAAGAACTCGACAAAAGAATCGTCGGTAGTTTTAGCAACATAGCAGAAACTTATAGAGACAAAATAAGCCATCATCGACGACACAATTCGTGGGACAACGGTCGCGGCTCGGGGAGCAGTCCTGATCAGACTTATTCCCCGGTCGAAACGAATCAGTAATTTTTCAATGGAATTACACATTTAAATGCAAGTTTTATTAGAATTAACTTAAATTAAAATCTCTCATTTGTTGCAGCAGAAGCAGGAAATCCGCGTTTAGAAGAACGTCGACCGTGCCCGAAGAAATATCATCGTCGAGCGTTACTGACGTTTTGGGTGGTCCGGTATTACCGATACAAAATTCCCCAAATGGAACTCCGGATTCTTTGTTGAGTGGTCCATTGGTCGATGGTCAAGGTTCAGCGCCGGACACCGGGGATTCGATCAATCCGACGACCCCATTTCCACCGATTTCACGCTCATCCTCGCCGTTCGCGACTATCGCCGATCACGAAAGGAAATCCAACGGTCATTCGTCGGTACAAAATCTACGAAGATCGAGACGTCCGACGGAAAATGACAACGAGGATCTGAGCGCCCAACGAGCTTTTGGCAGTCCAGTTTCTCTCGACGGTGACCATTTTTAACTGTCCGTCGTTGTTACAATCTTCATTCGGAAGAAAAAAAACCCTGAAATACAAATATTCCTATGAGAAAGAAAAAAATTCATAAATATTGCTCGTAAATTCAACAAAAGTTCATCCAATTTACTATACATTTTTTTCGTACTCTTTCAATCGTAGCCTGCGAATATTCTTTCCTAATTTGTATATTTTATATATTTTTTGATACGCAGAGGCAAAAAATGTGCCACTGCATGAAACTTTGGCCTACGTAGCGATCATAGATTCACTTGGAACAACAGTTGGCCTATGTTAGGTCTTTTCTTTCTTGGATTACGAGAGGTTCTTATTTGCGGGATGTTTTGTTGTGCTATGTTTTATCAAAATCTTCGATACATCTCACACTATGATTTTATTAGAGAAATAGAACGTAGCCGAATTGATGACGAGAGTGTGCACTATTAGAAACAAAAATAACAGATTTGTGCAATTGAATTTTTATTTATATATTTCTTATATACGAAAATATGCCTGTACATTATTGTACATAATAATAATATTTACTTTATGATTTCTATGATTTAGAGAATTGTGAAAAATAAAAAATATTGAATTTCATCCAGGATTACGAATTAAATTTCGCGCTTTACGAAACGTCAGCTTCGCGTGCTTTGGGGGCTTGTCCGACGAGTTTGTTTTCGGTTAAAATAACGCGAGAACGTTATCCGAATTTTTTTTTGTAATTAGCTTTTTGTGAAAAGGCAATTTTGCATTTAACAAATGGGGGGAATGACAAAATAAAAAGGGAAAAATCTATGTTCATAAATAAATGGCGTCGGAAAGTGTCTCGCTGCCTTGCTGCTGCGCCGCGTCTCGCTATTACGAGTAGCGGAGTTGTTGCGAGGGTCAACATAATCCGCGTTAGGTATTCGGCGCTAGTTTCGCCGTTTACGATCAAGTGTGGAGAGCGCGGCAGCGGGGGAACAAAAAAATTAGTGACGTAGAGGGCAGCGAGCAAAACACGAACGCGAAACGCCGTACATTATAAATATCCGTACTGAATAACGGAGTATAAAAGACAAAGGAGATATTTAAATATAGAGAAAATTCACGAGTAAGAAGAAAGTTAGAATTGGTGTTTCGCAAACGTTCGTTGTCCAGCAGTCATTTTTCCTTCCCTTTCTCCCGTTTCCTTCACCCGCCCTTCCCCAATAAAATTCTTCGTAGTCGTGTTTTCTCTCCCTTTGCTAGTGTGCGTTTCGCTTTGCGAGAAGTTCGAGCGAGTTTCAAACAAAAGCGAAATTTCTAATTCTTCGAAAACGCAAGACCGAATCTTGGCGGATTTCGCTTGGAAATCTGCAATTTATATTTAACGGGGGGGGCCATGTTTTTTTGTTTTTTTTTAACATAATAACGACGAGATAAAAAAAAATCCGGCGAAGGCATAAAGCGAGGGTGCGGGAAAATAAAATACATATTTTAGTTTGGAGAAACGACACGGTGAAACGCGAATTTGTGAGGAAGACGCGTTCGCCCGTGCGCAGGGCTGATACCGAACGCTACACTATACGCATAGAGCACACACACACGAGATACGAGAGTATTCTCGCTGTCTCACTGACGAAGCTTCGCGACACGTTCTCATTTCTTCGTGCGACAACTTCGAGGCCAAAAAATTATTTTTCGCGACACACGTACCAAGAAAATTACATATAACAGTGAATTCTTTCGATTTATCGTTAAATATAAATAGTCGAAGGTTATTACATCGAAGAGACTAATAAAAAAGTAGACGCCAAGGAAATCGACGGTAAGGAAAAAAAAACACGCACTGTCCAATACATTCAAGTATGTGTACGTGTACGAACAAATACTCGATCAATTGAATATAAACGGCTAAATACTTTCGAACTTGAACGTACATTGGACAAATTTTTGTTCGATATTTTGATTTTTCTTCGCGAATTGAAAATCACCGCTGATTCATCCATTTTTTTAAGCTTCAACGTTTTCTGCTCGTATATTTTCCAGCATGAAATAATTAACCTATAAGTTTCCGTCATTCGTGTCAAATTTTCTCCGCCACGAGATTATTATTTGCGAATTTGCGAATATTCGTCATATAAGTAAGTTTTTTTTTTTATTTTTTTTATTGGCTGTGTCTAGCCGTCCGGATACCGGACGAATACAAAACTGGTATTCGTCCAGATATTTGTCGAGAATGCGATTATAATTGTTTTATTTAACTTTTCTAATTAATTTTTCTACAGTATAATGGTATATTGAAACTCCCTCGTACGTAATTTGTACGTAATCCATTCGAATATACAATTTATGATAGTTTTCATTTATATCTGGACGAATAATCGCATATAATTAGTCCGGGAAAACGATTCTCTATGGATTTTGATGGATGAAAAATAAATGAAAATTTATAACTACAGCGGGGAATACTTAGTTTCCTTCAACTATAGCGGGGAATACTCAAAGTTTTTTCAAATGTATCGGAAAATTTTTTCGGTATCCGGACGACTAGACACTGCGTTTTTTATTTTACGTCAGCGAAAAAATTAAATTTTCGTCGGATCCGGTCGAGTCGAAACGAATTTTTTTACATTTTAATACATTTCAATTCTTTTTTGTCATTCCCGAATGTTTTTTTCAAACGAGAAAATCTTGAAAAGGTGAAATCGCGTAAATGTCAGAACCGATGTTTGGTTAAAAATTGAACTTTTGGGTTTCAATGAATTTTCATTAAATTTTCAACGTCGCAACGAATGAAAATAAATGTTTAAACTTTTGAATGTTTTACAAGGAGGCGAAGCTTGGAAAAGGAGAAAAAATCAAGGAGGTCGGATCGGAGGAAGAATCGCAAGCCGCATATAAAATCAATTGATTTGTCACCAGACGGGAGAACATAAAAAGGGAAGAAAGACCGAAAGAACCATCAACGGAGTAAATAAAACGGGTTTTATAGAGTCCGATGTCTAGTGCTGAGGTGGTGGAGAGCTCCGTTGATCCCCCGGCTAAGAAGCGACGCGTTGCCGCAGCTGCAGCTACGTTGGCTGGTGGTGACGGAACAACGAACATAACGGGTAACATGGCGAAGAACGGTTCAACGTCCAAGGGTCAGACGGACATCGACGAGGGGCTTTATTCGCGCCAGCTTTACGTGTTGGGTCACGATGCTATGCGACGAATGGCAACTTCTGACGTTTTGATCTCAGGCTTGGGAGGTTTGGGTGTGGAAATAGCAAAAAATGTTATTCTCGGTGGAGTCAAATCTGTGACGCTTCACGATACTCGTGCGACTGAAATTTCTGATTTAGGGACACAATTTTATTTGTCCGAGGCGGATATCGGCAAGAATCGAGCTGTCGCGTGTTGTCAACGTTTGTCCGAGTTGAACAGCTACGTACCGACTCGTTATCACGAGGGAAAGTTGGACGAGGAATTTTTGAAAAAATTCAAAGTAATCGTGCTGACTGAAGCGAGTTTGGAGGAGCAAATCCGCGTGTCTCGTATAACTCGAGCTAATAATACAGCTCTGATCATCGCTGACACTCGTGGTTTGTTTTCAAGGGTATTTTGCGACTTCGGTGATAAATTTGTGGTGGTCGATCCCAATGGTGAGCCACCGGTTGGTGCGATGGTGGCGAGTATCTCCCGCGATGCCCAAGGCATCGTCGCTTGTCTCGATGACACGAGACACGGCATGGAAGATGGCGATTACGTAACTTTCTCCGAGATTCAAGGAATGACCGAGCTCAACGGATGTCTACCGAAAAAGATCAAAGTGCTTGGTCCGTACACTTTCAGTATCGGCGATACCTCTGAATATTCCGAATACGAACAAGGTGGCATCGTCACTCAGGTTAAAATGCCTAAAACTTTGACCTTTAAGAGCCTTGAAGAATCCCTGAAAAATCCGGATTTCCTCATTTCCGATTATGGAAAATTCGATTATCCGGCGCAGCTCCATCTCGCGTTTATCGCTCTCGACGAATTCAAAAAGAACAAGGGACAAATGCCTCGTCCGTGGAACTCTGAAGATGCGAAGGAACTCGTCGAAATCGTAAAGAAAGTAAAGGAAGAATACGCTAGCGATACGGAAATAAACGAGGAATTGATCGAGATCATTGCCAAAGTTTCAGCGGGTGATTTGAATCCGATGAATGCGACGATCGGTGGCATCGTCGCTCAGGAAGTGATGAAAGCCTGTTCCGGTAAATTTTCACCGATTTACCAATGGTTCTATTTCGACGCGATCGAATGTCTGCCCGCCGATCGTACGGAAATCACGGAGGACGATTGCAAGCCTTTGGGGACGCGTTACGACTCGCAAATCGCCGTTTTCGGTCGTAAATTCCAATCGAAAATCGGTAGCCTCAAGTATTTCGTGGTAGGAGCGGGAGCGATCGGCTGCGAATTGTTGAAAAATTTTGCTATGCTTGGAGTAGGCACGGAAAACGGTTGCGTCACTATAACCGACATGGATTTTATAGAAAAATCAAATTTGAATCGTCAATTTTTGTTCAGACCAGCGGACGTACAAAAATCAAAATCATCAACAGCTGCTCAAGTTGTAAAAGGCATGAATCCGGGCATGAACGTAGTCGCGCATGAGAATCGCGTGTGCGCCGAGACGGAGAAAGTCTACAACGACGATTTCTTCCAAGTTTTGGATGGCGTTGCGAACGCCCTCGACAATGTCGATGCTCGTATTTACATGGATCGTCGTTGCGTCTATTATCGCAAGCCGCTTCTCGAGTCTGGTACTCTTGGAACGAAAGGCAATACTCAAATCGTCGTACCGTTCATCACCGAATCGTACAGCTCGTCTCAGGACCCCCCGGAAAAGAGTATACCGATTTGTACACTGAAGAACTTTCCAAACGCGATCGAGCACACTTTGCAATGGGCGAGAGACAGCTTTGAGGGTTTGTTCCGACAGGCCGCCGAAAACGCGGCTCAATACATCGCCGATCCACAATTCGTCGAGAGGACTCTCAAATTGCCGGGCGTTCAACCACTCGAAGTTTTGGAATCGGTTTATACGGCTCTCGTCGAGGAAAGGCTCCACAGTTTCGAGGATTGCGTCGCTTGGGCGCGTTGCCATTGGCAAGAGCAATACAACAATCAAATTCGACAATTGCTCTTCAATTTTCCACCGGATCAAATCACCTCGAGCGGCCAGCCTTTTTGGTCGGGTCCAAAGCGCTGTCCGATACCGTTGGAATTCGATATCAACGAATCCCTGCATCTAGACTACATAGTCGCAGCGGCAAATCTTAAAGCCGCGGTTTACGGCATCGAAGTGAATCGCGATAGGAAATACATCGCTCAAGTCGTTTCCGGAGTGGAGGTACCAAAATTCACACCGAAATCTGGTGTTATGATCGCCGAAACCGATTCCCAGGTTCAAGTTTCAAACGGCGGTGGAAACGTCGATCACGAGAGACTCGTGCACATACAAGAACAATTGCCTAAGCAAAATGAGCTCAGTTCGATAACGATAATACCTCAAGAATTTGAGAAAGACGACGATACCAATTTCCACATTGACTTTATCGTCGCTTCCTCGAATTTACGAGCAGCCAATTACAAGATTCCACTCGCTGATAGACACAAGAGCAAATTGATCGCTGGTAAAATAATTCCGGCTATCGCAACTACGACATCCGTTGTTGCTGGTCTCGTTTGTTTCGAGCTCATCAAACTCGCGAGAAACGTAACCGATCTTGCCATCTACAAAAATGGTTTCGTTAATTTAGCACTACCATTTTTCGGCTTCTCCGAACCTATATCAGCCCCAAAACTCAAGTATTACGACACCGAATGGACCCTCTGGGATCGCTTCGAAGTCAAGGGCGAATTAACTCTCAAAGAATTCTTGGATTATTTCAAGGACGAACACAAGCTCGAGGTCACTATGCTTTCGCAAGGTGTCAGCATGCTCTATTCCTTCTTCATGGCCAAGGCTAAATGTCAGGAACGCATGGCTCTACCAATGTCCGAGGTTGTCAAGAAAGTATCCAAGAAAAAGCTCGAGCCTCACGTTCGAGCTCTGGTATTTGAATTGTGCTGCAACGATTGCGACGGTAACGACGTCGAGGTTCCCTACGTCCGTTACACTTTACCTTGATTCCCCAACGACACAACGAGCATCTATCTCGTCGCGACAATTTTCATCGAGCTTGTGAAACTTGAAGAACGAGACGGTCATCGATTCACTTCGGAATACTTGATGATTATCATTCAAAATAATAAAAATAGTAAAAGAACGATAAAAAAATGGAAAAAAAAATAAAATAAAACGGAATAAAAACGAAACTCGAGGAAGGATTTAGCCTGTAGTCATTTCTACAAATTTCTATTTTACGATACGGGAAATGAAGAGAAAAAAACGAAACGAGTTGGAAAAAAAATCAAAGTGATAAAACACAGAAATAAATAATTGTTAAAAAAGGAAAAAAAGAGCAAAATGAGAAATGAGGAAAAATATAATAATCTTTTGTGTATAAGACTAACTACTGAGCCTACTCATTATTTCGAAGCGTGAAACTGTGGTTTTGTTTTCTCTTCGAAGTTCTCGAAACTTTTCGAGGATCGATCAAATTTTCGCGCGTGGTCAATTTTTTATATTAAAACAAACATATGGTCACAAAAATCCATTTCAAACTCATGACGATAATATATATGTATTCGTTTTCTTTCTTTTCCTCCCTTGAAATCGTTACTGACACTCGGAGCGAAACTTTTTGAGTGTGGATCAATGTCGAAATAATCTCTTTTTTTCCATCTAACAAAGCCATTGGTTATAAATAAAATAATTCGTTTTTTCCAGCTGCGTTGAGAAGTCTGTAAATCCCACCAGCATAAACTTTGCTGTTCTATGTATTTAAGCTCAAGTGTAAATTAAACAAGTAGTAAAATATACATCAGGAGTCTAGAGGGATTGTTACACAACAATAACAACAATGTTTTTTCTATAACACGTTTGAAAAAAAGAAAAAGAAACAAAAACTTTGGAAAAAACTAGCCTATTGCGATAACCGATTAAAAATGATATAAAGAAAGAATATCTTGCCCTCCATTCTCTTTTGCTACAGGATTATTTAGAGAGAATAAAAATATAGTTGTGTTTTGATCGTTTAGCGATTGCGTAATATTCGAATTCGCAGTTTTCCACAAGGCATTCGGAAAATCATAGTCCATCGTAATTTCAAGCGTCACATTTTTAGAAAGAATAATCATAATTGTGGGGTACACGATTTGCTTGGATATAACGGCGGATAAAGAGAGTAAACTTCGAAATTACTTCAAGTCATTGCAACGAAGAAGATCGTCGTTCAATCTCGACGACAATATTTGCTGCATTTAACTTTGTAACGAAAATATTTCTTTTGATTAAAAACAAAGGCTTTTGCTAAAGGAAACTATTATAATTTTAATAAAGAGAAGTAAAAGAACGAAGAACCATGATTTTATTTGTTCTCTTCCAGTCTCCAAAACACCTTGAATAAATTACGTGGCAATTTATAATTTTTTTTTTTTTTATTTATTTCGAATTCCGTGCTAATTTGAATACGATAATAATTCTGTAGACGGCACCATCGATCGGTTCAAGTTGCGCCGTTAGAGTATTGCGGCAAAATGATGTACTATATTTTTGAGGTTAAGTTGATATAGAAAAACGGCGCGAAGATGGCACAACGCTCGATCACGTATGTAATTGTCAAAAATAAATAAGTTCTAAAATACTCTCTTGTGTAATTTAAATAATTTTAAATCCAATAAAAATAACATACCTAGCATAGGTAAATAATAAACTTTTCACGACAGATCCTTCTTCAAGAAATCCACTGAAAATGACGATAAAAATGGCACTACGTCGGAATCGAGGTACGTCCGTTTCATAATAAACAATTTGATTTTTGTATCGTAGTTCATTTCGTAAATTAATTAAACCTTTATTCATGAGAATGATGATTTTTTCGAATTTTTGTGCGATTGCGCGAACACATATTTTGAGAGCGTACTTGTCAAAATTGTCGATACAAAACTCGACGCTGCGACGTAAAATATTTATTAATTCGGTCCACATTAACAACAGTAAACAGAGCAAAGATAAAATTATTCCGAATTCAACGGATGCTAAAAGAAAAAGGAACGTTAATGACAGCAGTAGCAGCAGTTCTAGGTAAGATGCACTGATAAAAAAAATTCCAGTATCAATTATTTTTGTGCTCCAAAAAATTTCATTATTTTCCCTATTTTAGCTCACCGCCACCTAAAAAAATTGTACCAAGTCCCAAATCCACAGTCAAATCAATTTCCACTAAGAAAAAACCAATTTCCACTAAGAAAACATCACGGTTTTCGAAATTAACACCGAAAGAAAAAAACAATAAATCTAGCGAGAATAAAATAGATAAAACTAATAAAGATGAGAAGGAGAACAACGTTGAGGAAGAATCGCACAATTCCTCAAAAAATATGAGTGAAAGGAAAGACCAATTAGACTTGGTACAGAAAAATGACTCTGGGAAGAAGAAAATTGCTAAGAAAAGGGCCAGAATAATTCGGGAGGATTCCAGCGACGACGAAGGTCACTTGCCGGTAATATTATTGCCATTCTTGTTAACTGTTATTATTTTTGAATTGTTGTACAAGATTTTCCATTATGACTTTTTAAAATGATTTATATTTCATTGCTTGAGTAAATGATATTTTTCGTCTATAAAGTTGCCGGATAGTCCGGCAAAGCAGCAGAATAAGTCTAGTCCCGAAAATGGAAAATCACAAGGAAAAATATTGTCAGACAGTGAATCTGAGGAGGAACCTCAAAAAAAAGATGAAACAATCAAGGATAAAATGACGGAGGAAAAAAAGAGTGAAAAGAGCGACAAAGAGAAGCAAAGTCCTAAAAAGGAAAAAATGGAAAGCAAATCTCCCAAAATGATAAATAACTTTTTTGGTAAATTTAATTCAATAAATTTACTTCAATTTTGTCTACAGTTTG
Source organism: Rhimphoctona megacephalus (assembly GCA_963989365.1). NCBI lineage: Eukaryota > Metazoa > Arthropoda > Insecta > Hymenoptera > Ichneumonidae > Rhimphoctona > Rhimphoctona megacephalus. Next base: position 10,956,771 of record OZ022421.1, on the reverse strand, counting down.
GAATAATACGAGTTATCATTTTTTTACAGCTCCACGGCAACAAAAAGATGCGAAGAATAAGAGTTCAGACAAAAAGAACGAGAGTCCTGCGTACAATCCGAATTCAGCTAAATATCATCCGATAAATGATGCATTTTGGAAAAGAGGAGACAAGTAAGTCACACCGTATCTCCATGAAAATAATGCAATTTACAATATAATGATAAATAGAAAATGTTATCAATTAATTGTGTATTTTTCAATCTCAACAGAGTGCCTTATATCGCGCTCACGAGGACGCTAGAGCTGATTGAGGAAACGAGCGCCAGATTAAAGATGATTGAAATATTATCAAATTATTTCCGCTCTCTGATTGTACTGAGCCCCGACGATCTTTTGCCGAGTGTATATTTGTGTCTTAATCAACTCGCTCCAGCGTACGAAGGTCAAATTTCGTGCTTATCCTTATTTGTATCTTGTAATACGAACAACGTTTATCATTTATCAATTTCCTTGATTTTTGCAGGCCTTGAACTCGGAATAGCGGAATCAACGTTAATGAAAGCGATAGCACAATGTACGGGAAGAACCCTGGCACAGATCAAATTGGACGCTCAAGAAGCTGGAGATTTGGGTGTAGTTGCGGAGGGAAGTCGTTCGAATCAGAGAATGATGTTTCAGCCGGCACCTTTAACAGTTTCGAACGTGTACACGAAATTGAAAGAAATTGCTCAGATGACTGGAACTTCGGTAATTTATAATAAACTATCAATTAAGAACGAATTTTTCCAATCGATCGATTAATTTAAATATTAAAAAAGCTTTGTTTCATTAATATTTTTTATTCAACAGTCTGTTGGCAAGAAAGTTGATAGAATTCAATCACTCTTCGTTGCTTGTCGTTTCACGGAGGCAAGATATCTCATTAGGTCTTTGGCGGGCAAGCTCAGAATAGGATTGGCCGAACAATCGGTCTTGCAAGTATGTCAAATGTAATTTACATTGAAAAATGCGAAAAAGTGCAAAAATAATTTGTCAATAATTTGGGTTAGTCTCTGATCGATGTTCATTTTTGTATTTTTCATTTTCGAAGGCTCTTGCTCTCGCATGTGCGATGACGCCACCGGAACAAGAGTATCCGCACCAAGTTTTGGACGCGAGTAAAAAAATGGGAAGCGAATCGTTCAAGCAAAAATACGACGAGATTGCACTTATAGTGAAAACCACTTACTGGTCAGTAAAAATTCCTCACCTTCGATGCAAGTACATTTACGTTACAATGATCAATTTTCGCAGCTAATTGTACACCTTGTATTTTGTTTTTTTTTGTGTACCATTCAGCGAGTGCCCAAATTTCGGTATGTTAATACCAGTTTTGCTGAAAGAGGGCGTAAACGCTTTACCAGAAAAGTGCAAACTTACCCCGGGTATTCCGTTGAAACCGATGCTGGCACATCCGACGAAAGGTGTCCAGGATGTTTTGACGCGTTTCGAGGGTCTCGAGTTCACCTGCGAATGGAAATACGATGGTGAACGGGCTCAAATTCACGTTGCCGAGAATGGCGACGTCAGTATATACAGCAGAAACCAGGAGAACAACACGAGCAAATATCCCGATATTATTGGTAGACTGAAAAACACACGAGGCGATAATGTCAAAAGTTGCATATTGGATTGCGAAGCGGTCGCTTGGGAACGTGAGAAAAATCAAATATTACCGTTCCAAATTCTTAGCACGAGGAAGAGAAAGGTATCGGACGTTTTAAATTTTATTATTTTGATTAATAATTTTCGAAATTTAACGTTTCTACTCGCAATTACTTGTATAAATACGCGTCGAATAATCTTCCTTATTTTTGGTAACTCTTCAAGGATGCCAGCGAGGCCGATATCAAAGTCCAAGTGTGCGTTTTCATGTTTGATCTCTTATATTTCAACGGCACAGCCTTGGTGAAAGAGCCATTTGCAAAACGCCGCGAATTATTGAAAGAAAATTTTAAGGAAATCGAGGGAGAATGGTATTTTGCAACGAGCCTCGATACGACGAAGATGGAAGAGGTTCAAGATTTTCTCGAGGTTTCCGTAAAGGGTAAATTGTCCTCTGTTGATTAAAAAATAATGTTGGCCATTTTTCATTATACAATTCATTACAATTTTGGTTAAAGGAAATTGCGAGGGGCTTATGGTCAAGACATTGTACGAAGACGCGACCTACGAAATCGCAAAAAGATCCCGTAACTGGTTGAAATTGAAGAAGGATTATTTGGAAGGCGTCGGCGACACTCTTGATGTGGTCGTTATTGGTGGGTACATTGGAAAAGGTAAAAGGACCGGAACTTACGGAGGATTCCTTCTCGCTTGTTACGATCAGGAGAATGAGGAATATCAGAGTCTTTGTAAGGTGAGCAACACTAAAAAACAAAATTAATACTAACTCTGAACCTCTAAAATCTATTTTTCCGAATGTAAACCCTACAACGGGGTCGAAAACGACCTCAATCTTGTCGTGATACGATATTTATTAGACATTTACGATAATAAAGTTTAATTATATATCATTCTCTTCATTTTTTTATAACGAAGGTAATGGTGTATGATAAAGTCGCATTTGGTGAACATTTAATAATGAAAATTGCATAAAACGAAATAAATTTTCGTAAAAATGCAAAAAATAAGTTTTTTTTACCGAAAATAGTAACGAATTACACTCATACAGGTCATCGAAGCGAATGAAAGAAAAACTTTTATGATTGCAGATTGGTACGGGATTCAGTGAGGAGGATCTTCAGAAATATACGGAAATGCTGAAAGAAAAAGTGATACCTCAAGCGAAATCGTATTACAGATACGACAATGCCCACGAGCCGGATCACTGGTTCGACGTTTCCCAAGTTTGGGAAATCAAATGCGCGGATCTTTCTTTATCTCCGGTGCATAGAGCAGCGGCAGGAATCGTTAGTTGAAACAAATCTGTCTCTTGTTTGCGTTTTAAAGTCGTAAAGCTCGTATATTTTTCTTTTTCTCGCAAGGTCGACCCGGAAAAAGGAATATCATTGAGATTTCCACGATTCGTTCGTGTCCGCGAAGACAAAAATCCCGAAGACGCAACGTCGGCTCAGCAGGTCGCGGATATGTACAAGAATCAAGAGCAAGTAATGAATCAAACGTCAACGTCGAAAGTCAATGACGAAGATTTTTACTGATCAATCGTATCAATTTATTTTCGCATCTGTATTATTCATATTTTTGTAGCCAATAAAATATATGTATGATTTTATTTTTGTTAATTATTCATGATACCGAATGAAAATGCGTTTTCAATTATCGCGGGAAAAATCGTAAAACTGGAATGTAGCGTCATCGGTCGAGCTGCAATGGAACTGAAGAAGCCTCCGTGATACGAAATTACAAATGGTGGTCAATCTCATTGAGTTTTGTGAGTCGGGAGTGAGAAAAGTACGTAATGAAAATAAAAAAGTTAAGCAACGTAATAAATAAGTCGCCCATTCGCCGTAATCGCGAATGATATAGAAGAGCAAAGTAAACGAACGAGATACAATTTGTTGTACGTTGATTAAAAGTAAAAAAAAAAAAAAACGCGAGTCAGATTGACGTATGTGCGGGTCAAAGTGCGGTAATGTCTTCACATACATTTTCACAAAAGATTTTTAAGCCTACGCCGCCTCAAAAGGGCAGTTTTCCTCTGGATCATCAGGGCTTTTGCAAACGTGTTATGATAAAATATATGCGATGCTTACAAGAGAACAAGAGCAACAACACACCGTGCAGGGATGTCGCTAAAGATTATCTTGGATGTAGGATGGACAACAATCTTATGGCTCGCGAGGAATGGACCAAGCTCGGTTTCAGCAGCGACAAGGAACAGCTAGCTGCAACCCGGACGTAACGATACACCGCAATTATAACAACAATAATAACAATTATAGAAAAAGAAAAAAACAGAAAACAATATTCGCGCGAAATAACCGTGATAGGAAGAAATACATAAAAAAATATTAGAGTTATTATTTCGTCGATCGATCGAGTGTTGGGAGCAATTTGTTTTTGGTCGTGTTGAATAATGAATACTAAAAGTTCCATTGTTAATCGAGAATTATTCTGACAAGGTAAAAAATCGAGAGTGATACGCACTTGTACACACGATATATAATTAATATATTGGAATAAAAGCGTCCAACAATTGTAGTTTTAGATTCGTAGTTTCGAGCAAAAAAGAAAATATTAGCTGATAAACAGCAAGATACAGCTGAATATCGTAGAGCAGCTTTGGTAGATAAATAAAAACGAAAGAAACCCATTCTGCAGACTCATGCATTTCCTTTTCTGTTTGTATCAAATCATTTCTGTGACGGAACAACAAACTGCATATCTCAACAAAAACGAATATAGAATGAACTAAGCATTTGAAAATTTTTTTTATTGCTGATATTTACATAATTTTTGCTCACTCATCATCGAAACGTTACACCAATAACAAATGAAATGAGACAAGAGTAAAAGGTTGTTAAGAAAATAGTACACATTAGAGTTAGATTCGATAGAAGCACGAGGAATTTAAATCTACCGAATCATCGCCAGACTCAGCCATATTAATATTTATATATATAAATAAAAATAACTGATACATATATAAATAGAAAAAAAATTGATGGCGTGATAAAATTGGGAAAATTCGCAAGTGCGCTTAGAATAACACAATAATGAAAGAAGCTCAAGTCAAAAAGGAAGAGTGAGAAAAAAAACGTCGATGATTTACGACATAAACGAAGAAACGAAGAAAATTAATTATAAAGAAAAGCATTAAAAATGGATTCTCGAAAGAAAGTCCTCATTGGTTGCACGGGAAGCGTAGCGACGATTAAATTGCCGTTACTGTGCGAAAAATTATGGCGACACAATCTGGACATTCGCGTTGTTGTTACCGAGCACGCCAAGCATTTTCTCAAGGACGCAGTATTGCCTCCGGGTACTCAAATCCTCTCTGACACAGTCGAATGGGCAGCTTGGCAAGGACGTGGTGATCCTGTACTTCACGTCGATCTTGCCAAATGGGCTGATCTTTTTCTCATTGCTCCGCTGGATGCCAATACTTTGGGAAAATTAGCCAATGGCATTTGCGACAATATATTGACCTGCGTCGCACGCGCTTGGGATACCAGCAAACCGTTGCTCTTTTGCCCAGCAATGAATACAATGATGTGGGAACATCCTGTTACTGCCCCCCAGGTATTTAAGAAAAATCTGCTCATCCCTTGGGAACAGAAGAAAATTTTTCATTTTTATATCAGTTCTCCCAGTTATACTTTGTCGTTGATCAATTTTTATTAACATAAATATGCAATCATTTAATTTATTTGATCTAATAAACATTGGCGGTAGTCGTAAGGTTTTTATGTCTTGATCATTTCATTTTTATATCAGTTCTCCCAATTATACGTTATAGTTGATCAATTTTTATTAACATAATTATGCAAACAAATATTTTATTTTATCTAATAAACACTAGCGATAGTCTTTAAGTTTTTCTGTCTTTTATGATTAAAGGTCGATAGGCTCAAGTCCTGGGGATACAAGGAAATCAGCTGTATAACAAAAATGCTGATGTGCGGTGACACCGGAATTGGTGCAATGGCCGAAGTCGACACGATCGTACAGGCAACGCTGCGATGCCTCGTCCCTTGGGATGCATATCCATCGACCGATTTGCGTTACATTAGATCAGAATAACCGCGACGAGATATTGTTGCAGAATAAAACCAAAAAACAAATATTATTGGACGCATCGATGCAAGCACGAAAAACTTAAAAAAATGTACGATATATTGTTGAAGCCGTTGTAGAGAATGGATAAATAAATTTTCCGCGTGTTTGTACTCGCAGTCTCTTTTATTGCTCAGTGATTCGTTTGTTTTCCAAACTTTTTGTTTGGGCTCGTCAATGAAACAAATAACTCAAATTTCAATTAAATGAAAAGTGCTTTTGAATTTCGTTCTTTATTATCATACATATAAAAAGATTCGTCGATCGTAATTCGATCGATCCGGTTGTAAAAGTCTTTTCGCTTTCGCGATTGCGAAAAATTGTGTCCATTATTACATATTGTTTTTTCGTCACCGACAATTCACGGTGTATAAATTTATAAATATATTTTTATCCAACATTGTCATTTGTTATTATACAATATACATAAATCGTTCCTATTTCGATATATTGGCTAGCTATGTTAAAAATTTTATTTTTTTCTTATTCGTTTTTTCATTTCATTAACATAAAATATCACAGTTTATAAAACTGATGCACTCCGTTGATTTTTTTTTCTTTTTTTTTCGTCAAAGTGCTGTTAGGTCATATGTGAATGTGCTAAAAAAACTACGCGAAGAATAATCCTTCGGATTATTTCATTCCTCGTTAACGAAACCTACCCATCGCCGAAAAAATCCGGTATAAATTAAATATTGAACTAGTTGCGATAAAATTTGTATACATAAAATAATAATAATAATAAAAGACTTTTCAAAAAGTATGTATAAAAATACTCGTTGAGGATGCAATAGCATAAACTCGACTTTGGGGGATCAATGATCGATTATAGGATGTAGAAAAAAAAACATCTTTCTCCATTACTATTTGGCAGTATGACATTTCGTTATTTTAAATATAGTCCGATCTAAATTTTTGGAGTTCAATAAAGTACGAACACGTACACGAGTCACGATTTTTCGTGGCAGTGCTGAAACTTTCTCTTGGTTTTTATTTGTTCATCGAACGGTGATGTAAAACTAAAAACGAAAAAAAAAAAAAGGAAAATAAATGTCTCTGTTCTCGATCACACGCCGAAAAATGATTGGAATTATAGATTAAGTATAAAAAGGAGATTCTCCGTTGCGTGGACAGAAGAGGGTAAAATAACAACCGATGGATTTGAGAGTTGAGAGAAAGTCGATCAATTTTTACAAGGCGCTCATAAATCTTCGGAGACATTTATCTTACGGAATTTCAAAATAATCGTAAAAAAAAAACAACCTCTCCCGCGCGTTACAACGATCACGATTCCACATTAATCGTATTTACGAATAAAGATAGCGAATAAAAAAAATCTCTTTTACGATATCCTGATTGAAATGAGCGACCGAATCGTGAGTATCGTAACGACGAAGAAACCAGCGACGTTTCGCCTCTGGGAATTGCTCAACACGACTCTCGCTTTTCCTGGAAGATCTACGTCATTCGTCTCCATTTCCGGCTCACAACCCATCCAGAACGGTGCCGATGGTTTTTGCCGAGCGTGAGCGACTTTCATATTCATATCGTCGAATTCCCAGTAACCTTTGCCCTTGAAGAAGTACGTTTTGCCTAATAAGGATTAAGAAAAAATAACAAAAAGTTAAGCACTGTAATTTTAGTTTCTTCACACTTTAATGACGAACTAAGTAATTTTTTCATCTTCAAATATTCGATTAAAAGTTTAACTTGTAAATGATCGTACCGTCGGTCCATTGGAAGACCGTGTCGATATTGTATCCAACACCCGCGAACATGCACATATCCCTAGGATAATCGAGCTCCACGTAATTCGTCGACTCGTCAAACCTGTTGGTAAACGATAAAATACAAATGAAAATAGCAAAATAATCATAATTTATCAAAGAAAGAAAGAAATGCCGAATTATCAATGAATAAAACAATAAAAGAAAACTCGGATGAATAAACGATAAAATACAAATGAAAATAGCAAAATAATCAGAAATAATCAAAGAAAGAAAGAAATGACGAATTTCCAATGAATAAAATGATAAAATAAACATCGAATAATAAATATATCGTTATATAATAAACTTTGAATGAATAAACGATAAAATACAAATGAAAATAGCAAAACAATTAGAAATAATCGAAGAAAGAAAAAAATTGAACGAACCTCCAGTACTGAGTACCACTGAAAAAGTACGTTCGGCTGTTGTGCCCCCAGACCATGGCACCGTCGATTTTCTTAAGCTCCTTCGGAAGACCGATCGAACTGATGCGTTGCGGATAGCCGGGCATTATATTGTGACCATGAAATACGTAAAAGTACGATCCGATGAAGAAGACTATTTTTTTGTCGAGTCTCTCGTAAACCGCGTCCACGTGATCGATGTCTTCGGGAAGATTGAAAAGACGCGTTATCTCCGCTGGATAACCTTCGTAGAGGCCATTGTCTCCGATCCTCCAGAGATACTGAAAATAATTCAACGTTAAGATCCGAAACAAAGTTTAGCTACGATATTCATAGTTAAATTAACGCTACACCCCAACAACGAATTTTTTTCGAAAAAATCTTTTTTTTTTTTCATGGCTCGCTTCAATCTGTACATCAGTGCAATTTTCTACTTGTAAAACCCTAAACCCCTACAAGGAGGTCGAAAAGGATCCCAATTTTTTCGGTAAAAAACATTTGTTGCATTTTTTCGAAACTCCATTTCGTTTTATACAGTTTTTATCATTAACTGTTAACAAAATGCGATTTTATCATATATCATTCTTTTCATTATCAAAAAACAAAGAAAATAATGTCTAATTGAACCTTATTATCGGAAACGAGAAACATTTTATGCTAAAGAGAAGATTAGGGTCGTTTTCGACTCTATATTGTAGGGTTTACGTTCGCAAGAATATATTTTAGGGGTCCAGGGTTAACGATAACTCACATCAAGGACATAAAATAAAGATTTTGTACAAAATTCGATAATAATACTCTCTCGACGCATTGGGCTTTGAATGCACAATCGAAAATCAACTGTCTAGGAATATTTTCCAGTTTTCTCTTTCTTACATCAAAATATATCGAACGGAAATGGTAAAACTTTGGAGACTCCAAAAACCGAAAGAGAGTTTTAGTAAATTTTCTTCAACCGATAAATAATACATAAATCAATATTGTAGAGGTCGAGGGTTAAAAAGGAGAAATACGAAATATCATTGAATCTTTCTATAGAAGTTTACCAAGACTTCGAAATCGGAATACACAACGATAACTTACCCTTCCCTTAAAGATGTAAATCTCTCTTCGTATAACACTGATAGCATCGTAGCTAGTGTCACACTTATTAGGAATATCGTTCCTGGGTGTTGGTCGATACCGATGGCTATGTCTGTAAGTGGGGACAACACTGGTGCTGGTAGTGCTCGGGGTGGTATGATGTCTGTGAGGTTTTCGCGTTCTCGGTGGTCGATAGTCCGGCCTTTCAGTCCTGTAGTCAGGTTTTATGGGATAGCGATCGCGAGGACGTCCATACCTGTCGTCAGGATAGTGATTAGGTCGGGTCACGGGTCTCCAGGCTCGTCGACTCGTCGTCGTTCTTTGGGTTGTGGTACTCGTCGTGGTCGAGGTTGTGGCCGGCGGTACTTGACCACTCGGAAAATTCGCCCACAATTTTTCTTCGGAAGCACCTGTGAAGCAGCATATTGAAAAAAAATTAATAAATTAACAAAAAGCAAAATAATTATAATCGAAGAGTTAAATTACAAGAAAATTCAAATAATCACACCGTCGGAAATAATAATTAATAATAAAAAAAAAAAAAGTAAGAAAATGCGAGAAAAAAGGGGAAAGGTAGCGACGAGGAGTTTCAGGATGCATTTGCAATCTCGTGGGAAGGACCTGCGAAGCTTTTCGAGTTTCTTAGTTTCATGAAGAGGAAGCTATGTGGTAAATCACAGTCAGGTCTCTCGGGTCATGCCGGTTGGGTCATTCTTTATATTTTATTCACATTTCATTTCATTCAGCGAGGGAGTACGTGGTTCTTTTATAGCAAAAGTCTAGCGTTTATACCAGCGGCGTTTCCCTATTTAATCGGGGCTCGCTCAGTTTTCTGATTCGCACGATTTACACATGTCTTATTTCTCTATCAAGAGCAGTGCCCAGAAAAATCATGACAAGCTCTGATCATCAAGTTGAATTCGTAAGAATTTTATTTTCACATCGACAATTCATTTAATTTTCGTATTATTTTTCAAAAGGTATGATATACGTAATTTAAGAGGCGAAAAACTTCGTACTGACCATACATCTGCTCGATCCCGTGCCTATCGTCCTCTGGAAGTTTGTAGTCCTTGGTCAGTCCCTGGTACCAAGGATACATGAGGGCACCGCGTACCGAACTGTGGGCCAAACCGAGCGAGTGACCAAATTCGTGAGCGGCAACAGCGAAAAGACTCGTTCCTGCAACAAAAATATATTTTTATTAATTTCAATCAAACCACAGAGCGACTACGTCGAAATTTTCTATATAAATAATGAAATTGATTAAATTTTCATATAAATTTATACGCTTAACACTATAATGAATAAATGTCTAATTATTTTGGTAAAATTATGAAGGTAATAGAATAATTGTATAAACAACAAAAAATGATTAATCAATAGTCACAGGGATGGTATAAAAATGGGAGAAAAAATGAGAATCCAGTGAGAAAAAGAGGAGACAAAAGTTGAACGCCTGGTAATTTGAGAAAGAGGCGAAAATCGGTGTTTTTTGACTTAACGAAGCAAGCACATAACGCTTGTCCAAGGAGGGGGCGTTGAGAGTTTTTTCCGGGCAATTGCTTCGAAGATTGGAGCGGCAGATAGTCTCTCGCTCATTTTCACCATCGCTTCCTTAACTCTTTTGTCTCTAGCTGGATTTTCCAATACAAGATCTTTTTTTCCAATTCCGCAGTGCTTTCTTCATCTTCCACTTGTATTTCTCGTCGTCATCGTCGTTTTTTTTCCTTCTATTTCGTCGTTTCTTGCACGCGTTTACGGTTGAGAAAACGGTTTAGAAACTCGCGAACGAGTTTTTTTATTTTTTATTTTTATTTCACATCGCATTTTCTCTGGAATTTCACTCGATTCTACGAGACTGTCGAGTCCGCTCGTAGTTCGAAATAGCCATGAACAGTGTTTTGCTCTGTTTCCGATTTTCGTTACAGTTTACCTAGCGAACGAATCTATGATCGAAAACAAAAATGTCCTGACATTTTCGTCGTTTTCCCAGGGTAAACTCGAAATATTTAAAGGAGCTAGCATGAAAGAGAGAGAGAGAGAGACAATATCTCGGTTATATCCAATAGAATAATATTCAAGTACTCAACGTTTTCCGCGTAAATATTCCTCTCCCGATTCCCGGCAATTCGAAAGTGCATAAACATGACTCGGAGCGGTGATTCGAAAAGTAAATAAAACGGAACATTACATACGAGATTCGTGTTACGTTACCCAACAATATGAAGCAAAGTTATTCTTTTTCGTCCTCATTTTGCCTTGAAATTTTTCAAATATTGGACTTTTGATAAAGATGAAATGAATTTCATATATTTGTGGCCATTTTTACTATTTATTTTATTTCAATTTCCTTCTTTTTAATATGGAGGAAATGCAAATATAAAAATAACGAAATAGTTTTCCCGCTAAATTATTTTCCTACAATATTAGCGACGAATTATTTGCTAAAGCTTTTTTCTCCCTTTTTATTTATTTTATTTTATTTTTTTTTTTTCGAACACGCATTTAGGACGCTCTTTTGGTAGAACGTCTTTGCGGGATCTTCCTCGTTATGAAATTTAGGAAATTTGGGCGTATAACACGATCTATGATGCACAATGTTACTGCGGAAGAGAACTTCTTAACGAGGAAACTTGTTCCTCGCTAGAACGAGCCAAATTCACTGCAACTGCTTTTGCTTATACGTTTCGAGGGCGAAATGTTGAACCAAGTTCCAGACTCGAGGATCTTTCAGCCCGAATGCGTGAGGTAAAAACGCGTAAATAATATTTTTAAATTGCATTTTCTTTATCACTCTCCCGCCATTTTTTGAATTGTCAAGACTATTTTTCGCCAAATCAACTTTATACGATGTCTAATCAAGGCAGAACAAAAGGATTTTTAGTATTAGCTGAAGCAAATTAAATTTCATTTTGTCTCATTGATTAAAAATTGTGCCACGGTCAGAAATTTGTCAATTAAAAAACTTTCCGACAAATGAGCAAAAGGTTAAAAAAAAAAAAAAAAAAAACTCGTTTTTTGCATCAAATCGACGGACTTTAGTAAGTCTTCTACATTCAGAGTTCGGATAATCTTCGAATTTGTAGAACGAGAGGCGAAAAACGATAATCGATAAAGCGTTTATCGGTCTGAGAAGAGAGACGAGCAGAAGGGAAGGAGGATTCAAGGGACGAAGCAGTATGGGAATAGTAGTAGGGTAGTTTTCTTTTTGACCCACTTGGCACCGTATCAAAAGTGTACGAGTACCATTTCTCGATTTACTTTGTAACGGATATCGAGAGATAGACACCAAAGAAAAGTAGAGTTTTAGGAAAGAGGAAAGAAATTCTCGTGGATACACGAGAATTTATTTAATTGTACTTGCTTTTCTATAGATCGTAAATACAATTAAAATAGTTGTTTGGGTGAAAGGGAAAAAACAGAAACTGCACGTAAAAAGAGGAAGCAGAAAAAAAACGCAACAAGACAAAACCACGACAGTTTAAGAATTTGATTGAAAAATAAACGTCATATTCGCCATGAAGAGGTGGGAAAACGGCAGGTCCCATAATCGTTTACCGAGGAGTGTCGTGGGACGAGAAAAATAGTTGTAGGAAAGGATAAAAAAAAAAAAAAACTCAAACTGGCGTATCCCGAGGGAAAATTTCTCAACTCGATACTCTTTGGGGATTTCAGTATACGAGGAAGAGAGAAAGAGGGAGAGAGAGAGAGAGAGAGCGCGCGGAAAAAGGGAAACGACGAAGCGAAAGCTCCGGCAAGGAAAATTGTCCTCGAGTTGGAGGAAAAACCGATACTTCGATGGGGCTTCGAACGACGAACTTTCACGTATTTATTATATCGATCATCATCATCGTCGTACGAGAAAAATATAGCTATATTTATAGGGTCTTATTAAATATTTATTCCGTTGTAAGTTTCTCACGGACAAATTTATTCACCAGAGCAATTTCACGAAGCTGGGGGCGACAAACAAAAAGTTTCCAACCAAGTTTCGTTCATAAATTGTGAATCGTGTTTTCGTATTAATCAGTAATTATAGATAAAGGTCGATGGAGTTGAGAGAAAATGATGAAAACGAGATTAAATTTACGTACCTTCCTCGTTGCTATCGTTCTCCAACAGCCATATTTCTTCCTCGTCGAAATGCGCGTCACCCCCGCGATCCCGTCCGGGAAAAAAAGCGTGCGCCAAAATTTGACCTCTGCCATCGAATGGATATCCGTCGCCGTGATAACCCCTGATAAAAAAAGAACAGCAATCAATCGAAATGTAGGTTGTAACACGAGTTAAACAATTATTCTTATTACAAAAATAATATTATTATTTTAACCCTAGAAGCCCAAAACGGGGTAATTAGTTACCCCACGAAAATGTCAAATTTTCTTCCCGAATAAATTTGGTTAAACTATTCCTTCCGTTTTATAGAGTTTTCACCATTAAATATTTACCAAATGCGACTTTATGATGCATCATTCTCTTCGTTATCAAAAAACTAAGAGAATGGCATATAATTAAACCTTATTATCGCATACGAGGAACATTTTATGCTAAAGAGAAGATTGGGATCTAGAGTCGCGGTAGCGACTCGAGACAAGTACATTTACGTCTATGTAAAAGAGTCGCTACTAGAGTCTTTACCGCAAGGATCATGGTTTCGAACAATTTTCGAAAATTGTTTCGATGATATTTAATAATTGCAGCGTTTTTGAGAGATCCTTCAAGTTCACATATTTTTTATTTATTTTTTTCTTTCGATCGTGACTAATTAGAACTCTGTAGCCTAACGCATATTCGAGATATCAATATTTTATTTTTCCAAAACATCAAAAATGGGTGACTTTTTTTCGCACACTTTTGACGTTTAGCGGTTGCGGTCTAGTGACACTAGTTACAACTAGAATGAGACTGTGTTCGTTGATGTGTGTGTTACCGACGACCAAACTTTTCGAATCTTCAGTATAAAAGTGAAAAAGTGACAGCTGTGAATTAAAAAAAATGGTTATAAAGATCGCGGATTATTAGTGATTGTGGGGTTAAAAAATAGGTTATACCGAGTCTCTTGATAAAGATCGAAGGTGCGATCATCTCCTTTTAATTAAAAGATTATCTTAATCGTGACGGTTTTGAGGTTAGAAAAAAATATCAATACTGACAATTTTGTGGTTAAAAGGGAATAAAAAAGAATAATAAAAAATAATATATCGACAGATGTGATGAAAATTAAAAAAAATTTCATTCTTGTTTTTTGCTGTATTTTTGCGTTTCAGCTTTTTTTTACTGTGAATTCGGAATAGCTGTGTGGGACCGCATAGCTGCAATCATAAGAAGGAAATTTTTTATTTAGTCTTTTACTCCGTTGCCCACTTTTTTAGCCTTTCGTTGTATGAATGTTGGATGAATTTTTGATTATAGAATAAATTGGAAAAAATTACTCCGTTGCCTTTTTGTCGTCGTCAAATAAATGTTGGGAAAAATTACTCCGTTGCCTTTTTGTTGTCGTCAGCTGAATTGAAGAAAAATTTCACTTGCGATGATCCGAAAAAACTGGGTGACTAATCTACATCGCTAGCTTATTTTGAGCAAAAATTGGAACTGTGCACAAATCAATGAAGCGATCTTCAAAAAAAGTAAGTTATAAAATATTTCAAGTTAAAGTAAAAATTTTAACATTTTCATTATTAGAATAGATCAACAGTTCTCTATTTTTATAAATTATACTTGAGACATGGAAATTTCAGTATTAATAAATGATTTTTATTATTCCAACGATGTAAATTTCAATCATGGCAGTGCATTTTTTCTACAATAACCTTGTATTTCTAATATCCGTTTGATTTTTCTATGTACAGCGGATTGGTGATGTTTGATAAGAAAATATCAATTTGCATTCAACTTGCGGTTCAACAACTCAGTGAAGCAAATATGATATTTTTGAGGATCGAGGAATGGGTTGTGAACTTTGGAGTGCGCAGACTTCTCTTCGCAAGGCTTCATGCAGGTATTGGAACAAAATTCTTTTTCAGCTAAATAAAAAATTGCAGAATCTTTATTTACTTGAATAGTGGAATTTCATGTAATTTATATATTGTGAACTGAAGACATGCATTTCCAAGAGAACACAAAACTATTTATTGTTACAAATAGTAACAGATTATAGTTGTAAATAACGAGAAAAAAAAAATTTCAAGAGAATTTATTCATATGTTCATTTTCTGTTTCTTTTCAGTTGTATCGACGAGGGGTCGATAATTCTTTCAACAAGTTTTGGACTCGTTTTTGAGCAGCTTCGTCATTTTCTCGGACTTTTTTTCCGGCACGTTTCCACCGTGGAGGCCTGGACTGCGGCTTACCTGTAGAAAGAACAGCTTATTTAAGAAATGGATGTGGTCGGGTACTCTTTTTGAAAATGGCTGTTTTCTGGTTTTTTTTGGGTGTGTAAAATTTTTCTTGCCAATTTTTTTCACGACAATCTTGAAAAAGAGAGCAATAGCTTCAACTTCGTTTTTAAAATTATCCTATTTTTGCCTGAAAAATACCATTTCTGGCAAATGCGGCTCAATTTGAAAATTTCGAGACTAGGGTGATTTTTATCCGTTTTTTCCATTACTTCCAATCGAGATTGAAACTTAATTCAAAAACCATGGGGTTTAAGTCAAAGTAGAAAGAGAGGAAATCTTAGTTCAAAGCTTTTAATCTATGAGAATTTTTTTTTCGAAAAAAAAAAACTCGGAAAAATGTCGAAACGATAAATCGACGTATCTCGAGAAGTATCGGGTTTCAGATCAGATAAAGTAGCAAGAGGGGAAAAAGTTGTATTTATGAACTTTGAATACACTGAAATCGTTTTTAATTTATGTACACATATTTTTACTTTGATTTTTATCTGCCGAGAACGTTGTCACTTTGGGCCTCGCCAATTTAGGATAAAAATTATGGTCGAAAAATGTGTATAAAATTGAAAACAATTTCAGTGTATTTAAAGTTTATAAATATAACTTTTTTACCTCTTCCTACTTTATCTGAAACCCGATACTTCCCGAGATACGTCGATTTATTGTTTCGGCAATTTTCCGAGTTTTGACTAAAAAAAATTTCGAAAAAAAATTCTGAAAAAAATCTCATGGATTAAAAACTTGAAACTAAGATTTCCTTTCTTGTTACTTCGGCCCAAACCCTATAGTTTTCGAGATAAGTCATCTCAGCTATCAGAGTTCCGAATGGAAATAACGAAACAAAAATATCGGACGAAAATTCGAAGAAAAATCGATTCGATTCAGAACGATCGTTTGCAACTTTTTTTCCGTTTGACAATTTCACTCTAATCTCGAAATTATCGAGTTAGGCCGCATTTACTAAAAATGGTCATTCTCAGGCAAAAATAGCATAACTGTGAAAAAAAAATCGCATGAAACTTTTTCAAAGACGAAATGAAAGTTATTGCTTCCTTTTTCAAGGTTGACATGAAAAAAAATGTCTATAAGTCATGCGTCCAATTTTACACGCCCAAAAAAAAGCGGGAGAAACTTTAAGTGCAGCTTGAATTTTTGTCCGGTGATTCCATACTTTTGGTCGGAAGTGTATCTATATTTGAGATTGGACGACTTCCCCTTAATTAATTTTTATTTTATATATGTATATAATATTAATATTGTATATTATATATATGTATATATAATTAACATGTATACCATAATGTACACAACAATAAATAATTCTGATATTTTCGGTTACCTTCAGTGCTGCTTTCTTTGACTGGTGAAGTCATTTTTTTTCCATCACCATTTTGCCTGCCATTTTGTTTCTCTGAAATAAAATATGAAAATTCATGATAGGTGGAGCAATTTCATTTTGGAAATCTTTTATTTATACGGGAATTAAAAAATTATTAACATAATTGGGCTTGTAATATTAGCAGTAAGAGTTGAAACATTATTTTTCTTATGTGCATTGATAATTTAAGGAGTGTCTTTTCAATTACAGTATAATTTATCAATTAAGGTATCAAATTTGAAATTAATTTATCATTACATGACTTACCCATTTTGGGGTAGTTTAATACGTAAACTACTGTGTGAACTCCCGATCTTATTTTAGTACACACAAAAAAAGTCTCCCAAGAGACGAGGTTTCTCGAAGAGTATAAATGTCTCAATGACACGATGTTCAATGGTTGAATGGGTATAACGGCTCTGGCACACTCGACGACAGTTGATAAGCTTCGACACTGTACTATCATCAAATTACAACTTCGACATTCCAGTGGAATACACTCTACACTGCATCGACGATGAGTTGGTAATTCATTAACATTAGCAATGTTATCAAGAGTATAATAAGAGTTCTTATTTAATGATTTGGTTAGAGACATCTCCCGACGAAAATCCTGATATCTATTTTTTTATTTGAGACTTTTTAAAGTTTAATACTGTTTTCTTTAAGTAAAGGAGTTTTTCAGTCGGTCAACCCCCGGCATCATCGAAAAAAAGGGTTCAAAAGTTAAAAACCGTTTAACTCGGAAACTATTGATTGTATTGAAAATTAAGTTGAACCAAAGTGTTCGGAAGGCCAAAATACGTAAGAAAATATTCCATGTTCATTTTCGTACATTTAAATATTTAAATAAGCGAGAAAAAGACGTTTTTAAGTCAATGTACAGCAGATGAAGCACCACTGGGGTGTAAGTAAAGAATGGATAATATATATACCTCTCTCTCGCACTCGTAAAAATGCGTTCGAGAAACCAAAACAAACGTACACACGCGCACACGGACGCTACACACTCGTGCTGTCGAGCTAACCGTATATCGACGCATGCGCTGAACGATCTAGAGTCGCGGTAGCGACTCGAGACAAGTACATTTACGTATACTATAAGATGGCGAAGACGAGTCGCTACTAGAGTCTTTACAGCAAGAAGAGTGATTCTGAACGTATTCCGAAAATTGTTTCGGCGATATTTAATGAATAACATCGTTTTGAAAGATGCTGCGGGTTTACGTATTTTTTTTTTTTTTTTTTCTTTCGATCGTGACTATTTAGAACTCTGTAGCCTAACGCATATTGGAAATATTAATATTTCATCTTTCCAAATCATCAAAAAAGGTAGCATTTTTCGCACACTTTTGACGCTTTGCGGTCGCTGCCTAGTGATACTAACTAGAAATTGGTAACGTTCTGATGATATGTGAGAGTGCGTTCGTCGATGTGACAGCCGATTTGACTTTTCTTCATATTTTATAATAAACAGTGACAGCTGTGAGTTAAAAAAAAGGTTATAAAGATCGCGGATGTGCAATTCTATATGCATAGTGATGTGAGGTTAAAAAAGTAAGGTTATAAAGATCGCGGATGTGAAAGTTGACGGATATTTTTTTTAATATGGATCAGCCGTATGAGTGCGACAGAGATAGCTACAAATTTCCAAGTGGAAATTAAAAAAAAAAATAAGGTTATAAAGATCGCGGATGTGAAAGCTGACAGATATGATAATATATATATATAAACAGTGACAATTGTGAGTTAAAAAAAGGTTATCGGAATCGAAAACGTTCCCTTTTCTCTTTTACCATAAAATGTTCCTCGAATGCAATAATAAGGTTTATTTGGAGACCATTCTCTTCATTTTTTTTTGATAGCTAAGAGAATGGTGTATGATAAACTCGTATTCGGTGAATATTTAATATCTTTGTCGTGAAGTTATGAAGATCGCGGTCAGTTTTAACTTGTGATTAAAGTGATTTTTATATATATGTAGAAGAATGATAGTGCAAAAATAAAGTTTAAATCAATAAATAAACTTTTGAACAGTGTCTAAATAAATAATTTTTTTTATTAACCCTAGCCCCAACAATCCATTTTTCCGAACGTAAACTCTAGAACGGAGTCGAAAACGGTGCTTTTTCTATTTTAACATAAAATGTTCTTTGAATGCAATAATAAAGTTTATTTAGAAACCATTCTCTTTATTTTTTTTTTTTTGATAATTAAGAGAATGTTGTATGATAAACTCGTATTCAATGAATATTTGATATCTTTGAACAGTCGTAAGGTTATAAAGATCGCGGTCAGTTTCAGTTTTGGTTAAAGTAACTTTTATATATATAGATAAAAGAGTGATAGTGCAAAAATAAAGTGTAATTTAATAAATAAACTTTTGAACAGCACCTTAATAAATAATTTTTTTTATTAACCCTAGCCGCAACAATTCATTTTTCCGAACGTAAACTCTAGAACGGAGTCGAAAACAGTGCCTCTTCTCTTTTACCATAAAATGTCTCTTGCATGCAATAATAAAGTTTATTTGGAAACCATTCTCTTCATTTTTTATATAACTGAGAGAATGATATATGATACCACCCTACGTTTGAACCACCCTAGGTTTAAATTATATATGGTTTTAAACCACCCTAGAGTGGTAGAGACCTTAAATACATGAAAATTCTATTTACATTTGTCACCCAAAACGGAATCAAGCGATGCGAAATAATTTTGAGCGAAAAGATATTTGATTTGAGAAAAAAAAAAATTTCATAAGTACTTTACCAATTTTTTTTTGTTTATCTATTGCTCACGAGATATAATTCGTAATCAATAAACATTATAAAAGCAAAACTCGCGTAGTACTTCGGCCAAAATTATTTTTTCCGATTAAACTTTAGCTCTCGAAATTTTGTACGTATACTTTTTTGTTTCAAAATCTCGTTTCGTTATGATTACTTATATTTAAAAACTTTCGGTGCATTCTGATGCTATTGGAGTATTTCTTCGGCATCATTTTTATGGAATATTTTCCGATCCGTTGATCTGTTGACAGGGATGTTTCGGTTTTTTGAATTTTTTTTATACAAAATTAAAAAAAAATTCGTTTTTACTTGTTCGTTGTTCTTTTATGCGTCGTATCTTCTCAGAACTATTGTACGTTTTAAGTAATCTAATAATTTTATAAGTATTGACGGTTAATTACGAAGATTGAATTCACTTCAACACTTCTTAGAACAATATTTCACATTGCATTTTTAGTCTGAATATAGTCGCGATACACCAGCTCGAAATTTGATCATGTATCCATTTTTAGCCGAAATCATTAAAAAATCGCTTGAGCGACCTCTAAAATTTTTATTCAGGATTCAATTCTTGAGAGAATCACTTTTTGATAAAATGTTACCATATTTTGCTGTAATGCCGAAAAAATGTCAATTCTTTTGCATCACCCAGATACATATATAATATAGACATGTTCAATTGGCAAGCTATAAATTTCATACCCGAATACGTACACAATATTGAAATATTTAATTAACAAGCTATGAATTCCATACAAAAAGTCGACAAATCCTAGCCAAAAACAGCATAAATGCTGTGAAAAAAGCTGAGACAAGTACATTTACGCCCGCCCCAAATAGTCGTTCTAGTTAATCCCCCCCACCACCCAACGCCAAAATACCGATTCCCACAAAAATTTACAAAAACCCGTCTAAGTCGTTTATACAAAGATCTCAGAACCGCTCTCATTATGATCAAATAAAATCAAATTGCACAGAGGTGATAATTTCATTCTCGTAAATGTTGTGAGTTCACAAAAAGTTGATAAATAAATAGAGACCCACTAAAGTATATGTGGCCAAGTACATGGGATTTTATTATGTTTATAAAATCTCCAATTATGTTCATATGCCATTTCTCTAATTAATGCCTTATTACAATGAATTATTATCATATGATTTGGAACTGCGAGGGCTTTCAAAAAAAAATACAGAATTGCATTAGCCTGCGTAGTAAGCTTGAACGCTGCCACACTCTCATTTGTAATATTTGTAGTATAGTTTTATTGGTAACAAATTGATAAAAGTTTACTATCGTACGTATAGCGGATACGCACAGAGTACTTGTCCGGCCCGAAAATTTTTCAACTAGTTAGCTAAAAATATGCTTTTTTGTTCACGGCAAATTTTTCAACCACTCCGAACATTCGGATCTCCTGTTGCAAATTCGAATTTTACCCGTTTTGGAATGCATTCAATTGATGACCGCTCTTACATGGCAGGCTTATTCCGTTTTGTAAAACCTGTTCTAAAAGTGCGTGTATATGGTACTGGATTACTTATTCCGAGTGTGCAGTACCGTTTAGATGCTCTGTAACTCTAGTTTTCCCCTGGATGTTACAAAACCGGAATAAACATGCCGTGTAATAACGTGAGATATGCTCCACATGAGCATCAATTCATCGATAACAATTGGTTAAAGGAAAGGAGGATAATTTGGGATACAAAACAATCCGCATATTGTGATTCCAAATTAGCTGTGCTTACTTTACTAGTTAAGACCAAAATGTATGGTAGATTAATGTTGACTTATGTGATAAATTTTATGAAAAATTTTCGGGCCGGACAAGTACTCTGTGCGTATCCGCTATACGTACGATAGTAAACTTTTATCAATTTGTTACCAATAAAACTATACTACAAATATTACAAATGAGAGTGTGGCAGCGTTCAAGCTTACTACGCAGGCTAATGCAATTCTGTATTTTTTTTTGAAAGCCCTCGCAGTTCCAAATCATATGATAATAATTCATTGTAATAAGGCATTAATTAGAGAAATGGCATATGAACATAATTGGAGATTTTATAAACATAATAAAATCCCATGTACTTGGCCACATATACTTTAGTGGGTCTCTATTTATTTATCAACTTTTTGTGAACTCACAACATTTACGAGAATGAAATTATCACCTCTGTGCAATTTGATTTTATTTGATCATAATGAGAGCGGTTCTGAGATCTTTGTATAAACGACTTAGACGGGTTTTTGTAAATTTTTGTGGGAATCGGTATTTTGGCGTTGGGTGGTGGGGGGGATTAACTAGAACGACTATTTGGGGCGGGCGTAAATGTACTTGTCTCAGCTTTTTTCACAGCATTTATGCTGTTTTTGGCTAGGTAATTATTTACCCCAGTGTGGGGTTTACGTTCGAAAAAAATAGATGAGCGCAGTTATTTCATAAATCGAATATACAAGTAATAATAATAATAGTGTAGATATTAAGACGAGCGAAACAAACGAATAAAAGAAAAAAACGGTTATACATAAAGAATGTAAACAAGCCAGAGATGGAGGTTCGATCGACGCTCTTCTCACCCCCCTTATTTTGATATGTTCTAGCGAATTGTGTTGTTCCAGTTGTTCGACGTTCAACAGTTCGAGTTGAGACTCGAATAAGAACACTTCAATTCTCTTACGTTCGACTTTCATTATTGTTTTTTTTTTTTTTTCAAAATAAATACAATACTGTATAATAATAATTCTGCTTCTGTACTTTTTATTATTATTGTTATTATTATTATGGGTCCTCCTACAATAGTATTTAAAAATTACCAAATACTATTAACTCTAGCTACACATTATAAATTTGACTACCTTAGTTACACACTATCGGTCTATTGGACCGACGACATTTATTGCTCTATAACATTGTAACAAAGTCGTCTATTGAGGTTTAATTGTAGTGAAATCGAAACGCCAGACTCTGACCAATTCGGAGAAGAAATCAGTAAAGCCCAAAAGTCGTTTGATAAAAAGTTATAACGTTTTTGAAAAAGCGTGTGGTGAAAAAAAGGTGAAAATGTAGTGTTGGACCCCGTAGTGTGTAGCTAGGGATAAACAACACTTCCGTTGATAGTGTTTTGATGTAGAAAAAAAAAAGTCGAATAATCATGTTGAAAAACGTGTCTGTTGTGCTGTTTTGTGCTTTTGCATATTTTTTTTCTCCGTTTTAGCATTCCAATTAGCATGCAGCGTTTGCTTTTCGGCTGTCGAAAAAAATTTCCAGACTTGCAAACTTGTTTGATTTGGCAGTCTGAGCGGGCTCGTCTGAGGGCCTGTGGATGGGAAAGGGAAAGCTTTGCAAAAACTTGAAAAATTGATTTTTCGTACATGAGATCCGCGAAGATCGCAGTAATATCCAGTCGATTTGTTCGTTTTTCTCAACTGTACAGCCCGTGCAATAAAGAGAAATTCCGTTTTGTGCGGGCAGAAAGAAGGGTCGAACCGGCGAAAACGCGATTTTCGGTGCAACAGCTTTTTTAACCCCATAAGCATACAAATTACCGAGTTTATCGTGCCAGACGAGAGGAAAAACTTTTCTCTCTCTCTCTTCCCCCATTTACTTCTGTGCAAATAGCATTTTTTTATCACTCCAATAAAAACGCTCTCCGATACAAATAATTATCAAATGTGCGCATTAAATAAGACATTTAAATAAAATTAAATTACGAATGCAAATTACGCGTATATAAGAAATGAAATGAAACTGAGCAACAGTTGAATCAAGTTAAAAAGGAAATTGAAGGTAATTAATTCAAATTTAATTGAGTGAAAAAGCAAATTAAACCGAATAGTACAGTTGGCAATAAAATTATTTTAATACAAAATTTTACACAGTTTTTTCTTGCTTTTTCAACTATTCGTATTAAAAAATAGGAATCATAATTTTCTAGAAAACAAAACTGCATCCGATATTTTCGAAAAGCTTTTCGAATTCTCGGATATTTATCTTGTACTTTCGATGGAAGAAGTAACGAGCCTAAGTTTGCCTCTTTATCTCGCTGGGTTCCTTCATTCTTCAAGGAGCAAAAGGAACGGGACCGAGAAGGGGCAAAAGAAAAAAAGAATTAGAAGCGAATGTACGCGAAAAAGTGCATCCATGTATACATATAAATATAAATCGACCAAGCGCGCACAGTTTCCTTCGAACTCGCTCTCGGAATAGTTTACAAAAGTTACACGGTTTCCATCTGTCGACCATCAACGAGATACCGTACAAATGGAATTTCTGTACGTTGAAAATAGTGAGTGGTGAAAGGGAAAAAACAACGCTCGTCCAAAAACTCTCAGTGAGAAAATTTAAGAATTTCGGAGAGTAATAAAAAAAAAGGATTATTTACTTATTTTTCTTTACACGTACTTTTAAAAAAAAAAAATGATTAACCATTTTCGCCATGGTGAGACTTACGTTGTCCCACCTTTTTATTTGCAGCTTTTTCATTATTTAACTATTTTTGCCGCAATAAATACCGGATTTTTCGTTTGTGCACGGTCCGTAGGACATTCATAATTGTATAAAAAAATATGTACATTCGTTATTTGTTAATTGCATGAATAATGTATCAAAAAATAGTCAAAGTTCGTACTTTTCCATGAAAAAATGCATTTTTTACTAATATACTATGAAAATTGCGATGGCGATTTTTTTACAACACCGATACGTTCCAAAGAATTATTCAAATTTTTTTCAAAATTTTTCGGTCTGTGATTTTTGTAAAAAAAAAATAAAGATACAACCGTTTTTGTACTAGATCCAAATTAACGGCAGTATCGATTGAAAACTTTCGCTTATTTTTGAATTTTTAGTTCAGATCCATAATCAGCGACTCGAAAAACTTGGGGATGCAAATTTTCAAGGAAATCATAGGCAAGAAAAAATGTATGCCTCAAACGATTAAATAGAATGGTCAAAAAAAGACGAACGATAAGGCAAGAAAATTAAAAAAGTAGATACAATAATAAATCCTAATGAAAATATACATTTTCCACTTTTTTTAACACTTTCAACTGGCTTAGTTCGCTTATGATAAAATAGTTCAGTCTAGGAAACACCGCCGGTTTTTGTTGAAATTGGGTAAGCCTTATTATGAGCAGGAAAATAATTTTTCAAATATAAGTTAGAAATGAGGGAGAAATACGAGAAGAGGAGAGAGAGAGAGAGAGAGAGAGAGAGAGAGAGAGAGAAAGTCCGAGGCTTTGTGGATGGACGACATAAATTATAATTTGGGAGGTTGTAGCTCGTGCGAACAATGGCTGAGTAATTTGGCGCGTTGTCCACGGGGAGTTGCGATGGACAGGGACGCTGGGCCGCGTTTGTTTGTCTCTTCGTGCATTACACACGCTGTGTGTACGACTTCGGAGTTGCGATACATCAAAACTCCTCGTTCCGTTCGTTCGTTCGTTCGTTCGTTCAATCTGCGCGGAATAATTCCGAGTAAATCACTGGTTTACCGCCTAATACAATGAAATAAGCTTCGCGACTCGAAGTTCTTTATTAAAAATGTAGTTTTTTAAATGACCTAAGAATATAATTCGAGCATTTATTAATCCAAAATTTTGCCATTGCAAGTTAATAATTTATCAGTTTACGTACCGCATTAATTGGAATTTCATAAACCGTTTGACAGTTTTTAACATAAAAAAAAGTGCTTAACGTAGTATACCAGACGCGTTTGCTAACCAACTACAGTATTCTAATTAATAATGCGCTAATTGGGAAGATAGTTGAATGAATAAGTAAAGAATTACTGAAAATAATTTATGGAAAATACGAGTTCGGTGCGTTAATTTGCGACAATATTTCAAATAAAAAGTTATATCGCCACAAACAAAAAATCCTCATGATCGTTCCGAACTCCATTTCTCGTCGTACTCGCATAATCCTCGAGGGAAAATTTACTCCTCTCTCTCTCCTGCGGGATTTCTCGAATTTGCATTCGAAACGTGTTTCGCAAAGGCTCTAGGATTCACCAATTTATTATACGAACAGTGTTTTGCGCGCTAAATTCCTACGAGCCGAAATTATATCTCGAGTAATGTAATGAAGCGCGAACAAATATATATATAAAAAAAAAAAAAAACAGCAACCAACACGCCTTTAACGGTTATAAAGTTCGAAATTTGTCAATTTCGTATATAGAAAATTGTAAATAGTTTTTCGACACGCGTTTTAGTCGTAGAATCGTAAGAAACCCACAAAAAACACTAATTTTCATTTATTGCTGTTAAAAAACGGTACTAAAAATAAATAAAAGAAGACGTCTCGCGATGCATTTCCGGTAAATTAAATGGCGAAGCAGAAAAACCCGCGCGGTTGCACTTACCGATAGAAGTAAACCAATATGTCCGCTTGGTCGCTGTTAATCTCCTGGAAGGTCAGCTTCGAATTGCTTGCCCAGAGATTCAGTGCTTTGCTCAGTTCCCGCCTCACACCGCCAGTTTCCAGGCCACCCGGTTGTTCCGTTCGTAAACTAGAAAAATCACGAAATACCAGTTTGCGAATATTACTACAAATGTTCGTTCTTGCCTTGCTGCATTCATGGGAATATCAAATATCGCAGGAATTTTTAATTCGCATTTTTTCTTTCCATACAAATAGGACTTTCGTTTGTATTGATCTAAATTCTTTTATTGCCAAAGCATACGATCCATTGGTAGGTGAAAAAAAAACAACAAAAATGAAAACAAAGCTCGAGCGTAATATTGAACGTAACCAGAATTCGGAAGCATGAGACACACTCAACAACGAATGGGATTACATTATTTTGGGAGACAGAAGTATACAAACGAAAAGTCAACTGGTAGGTGAATACTGCGGATAAAAACGGAAAGGATAAAATTTTGCGTTCTGTTTTTTCTATGTGACGTATACACAGATGAAAATATATATAAAAATGTACACATGTGAGAGATACAAGGGAGAATTTTCGATGCGTCGTGAGTTTTCGACGAGGATCCAACATCCTGGAACGAGAAAAGTGAGAAAGAGAGAGACGGAGAGAGAGAGAGAGAGAGAGAGAGAGAGTGAAAAGGAAAGAAGAATCGTGTGGAACACTCGCCCAGTTATTTCTCCAGTATCTCATTGTTCCGAAGAATAAAAGATCCCTCTCTCATCCCCGGGCCATATTCACGTAGTGGCGTTGTACAACAACGGGCGAAAGAACGCGGGAGGATACGGTGGACGAAAACAAGCTAGTGAATGTAAAAAATTCAATGTCATAAACATGGAAGTGAAAAAGTTATTTCCCATCACGCACGGAGATTGCATTGAAATCTCTTTTCAATAGGCCAAAAAACATGCAACCAAATTTGTACCAATTTGAGATATAAATTTATAATCCAAGTAAAGCCAGGGAAGCATATGTCAAAAATATCTCAACGACGCAGAACGATTCGATCACATTTTTTAACTGCACATCAGGATCTTTATCTCAGCGTGAAACTGGAATTTCTAACAAAAAAAAGCTATAAAAATAAAAAAAAATAAATAAAAATAAAAAATAAAAATGTGAGATAGAAGTACGTTGAAAATTGATCTTGTTCCGGTGTCCATAAATCACGAAGCAAAAAAGAAAAATAGGAATAGAGGAAGATTCGCAAAGGTGAGTGAGTGACGTGTATAACGATCGATTCCAGCTTTCGAGAGATTCGAGAGAACGTCGAGTGGGACCTCAATAATACGCACACGAGCACACACGCCTATACACGCACCCATCCATGAATTATCTGTGTATGGGGTTAATATGAGAGATGTACTGATAATACACTCGATGGGATGGAGGGCTGTACAAAGGAGTTCGGATTGTCGAGTGCTCGATCGAGCACCCAAAGTTACGTCCTTTTGTTCGAAAGAGCTCGATTTACGTGCATATTATACGACATAATATGTGAATATGTGTGGGAGAACGTATGCGTGAAAAAATAGAGCACGAAAGGGAAAAAGATGGAAAATAGTGAAAGAGAGAAGAGAAAAAATTTAATCGTGGAGGAGCACAAACTATATTTCTGTACACTCGATCAATCTCATGAGCTTGCCGCATCGGTGCTGCACGTGACACAATGCCGTTTCGCTATATACGATCGAGAACTCTTGACCAAACTCAAATTCTCCTTTGCGTTGTCCTCTCGGTCTCCGATACGAGCCATCCATTTATATATGGATGCTTGTATTTATATATATGTATAAATATCGCTCTCGAAAGGTTTATTAACAACAAACGACCGCATTGTCACGACGCGATTGACGAGTCGAGTTAATCATTTGGTCAAGTGCATGAGATGAGATCAAGAGAGGATCCTGCAATGAGATATCGAGTGAGAATTGTCTCTGGAGCTTATATATGCTTCATGTCATAGACTGAATAATTCGGTTAATCGAGTGTCCTGTCTCGTGTCATCTATCTTTCTTCTAATATCTCTATAAATGTGTACATTATGATATGACTTTATTTTTTATTGGATTTTAAAACGTAGGAATTACGGGGATTATTTGTTTTGCTTGCGAAAAATATTATTTGATGTTTCTAATTGTTGAATTATTTCTTAAACGATTTTAATTTTATTTTTAATAGTGGTAGAGTCTAGTTTGGAAATAATTAGACGTTTCTAAGTTTTTAGTTAGATTTAAGAGGGTGAAAAATGCGAGTGTGGTTAAACTTTTTGTTTGATTTGTTTCGGGTAAGTTTCGTAGCTGTTTGCTGGATCGATAAAAATTTTATATTTATTATTTTTTTGTTCGCTCGGAATGGTTTAGCAGGGTTTTTTTTTCGTTGCAATGGAGATGCATTACGATCGTCCTCAAATTTCTCCAACGAATAACCGTTACTAAATCCTGATGAATAATAAATCATACTGAAAAAAAAGAAGTTTTCTTCTTTTCGCCCTGCACACACGGATTAATACGAGGTTCGGAGTGAGAAATTCCCGTGCAGCAGAGGCGAAATTTTAGACGTGAAAATCTGGCTGAGTGCGCCCGTCCGTGTGTTAACGAAATTGTATAGTATATACGAGGAGAAGAATCGTTGACGCTCGGATGAGGGGGCGTTAAAAGCAGCGTGGAGAGAGAACTCGATAACGAACGAGATTTATCAGGCCAAGAGAGGTTGTGAATTAATCGGAGCGTTTCAAATCGACAACGGATATTTGAATTTCCACCCTCGGTAGTACCGGCTTTTTTTCTTCATTATTATCCCTGTCATTGTTACTTTTGTTATTTTTTCGATCCAGGTGGAAACGTCGGTCTGGCTAGAAATGGACTAAGCCATAATCTTCTAATTTACAAGCCCGTAAGTCTTGTTGTTACTCGACAAGCTTTCGGACTCGTTTACGTATACGAACGTTACGTAACGGCAATCTCCTCAAGCAAACTACAAATTACATACAGAATAACCACCGTCAGCGATGGATGCGCGGTCGGTGTGTGGCTCCGGCGATCACCAAAGTTAAGCAGCCTCGGGGGAGAGGCCAATTCTTGGTTGGGTGACCGCTTAGCCATGCACCGGCTCGCGCAACAATCGCCAAGCGGGAGGCAGTTTTTCAAAGTATCTGATGGTGCTAATCAACTGAAATTCAGTAAAAATATTGCCACCATAAAAGCATTGCCACCCGAGGAGATTAGTGTCATTTACCGGCTGTATCGGCCGAGTTTTCCATAGTTTCCCTTGGCCCTCGTGCAAACATGATACAGCAGTGGATTAGGAAAGAGTGGCTATGGGCAACACTCTTGGGGGTTTAGAGGAAATTGGAAATTAGTGAAGTGGAGTTAAAGTGATGAGATGAGCTCGTAAAAACCCGCGAGAGTATTTATTATTACCAAGAAAATTAATACATATGAGGTATTCCACGTCAAAGCGGCGGACTTTTTCCCTGACCCTCGCCGACTTGGGTAATTATTTTTTATATGATTATATGAAGTCTAAAAGACACCCTGAAATTTTTTCAGATTTTTCTGAACAGCCATTTTTGAAAAAAAAAAATCAAAAAAAAGCCCCTTTTTAAAAATCTGAAAAAATTCCTAAAAATCGGTGATTATATGCCAAACATTTTAAGCTACCGCCCGTAGTGGAAGTACGATTTTTTCTGTGTGTTAATCGGCTAATAACGTTAAAAAATTCCAAAAATATCGAAAAACACTTACTCCGGCCCAATAGTTGAATATTTTGGTGCCTAAAACTAATTTTCGTCACAATTTTCGAACAATCAAATCAAATTTAGAACACCGATCCTATAGGATCCTCAAAAAGAATTGATTTTTATAAAATATGAATGAATAAAGATGAATACCTCAACTTTTTGCCTGGCTCAATTTTTTTGTCTTGTACTGGTCTAAAATATCCCAAAAAATTTTTTGGGTACGAAAATATTCAACTATTGGCCCGAAATGAGTGGTTCTTGATTTTTTAAGAATTTTTTCAACTTTAATAGCTCATAAAAACACAGAAAAAATCGTACTTCCACTACGGGCGGTAGCTTCAAATGTTTGGCATATAATCACCGATTTTTAGGAATTTTCTCAGATTTTTAAAAAGGGGCTTTTTTTTTGGATTTTTTTAATTTTTTTAATTTTTTTTCAAAAATGGCTGTTCAGAAAAATCTGAAAAAATTTCAGGGTGTCTTTTAGACTTCATATAATCATATAAAAAATAATTACCCAAATCGACGAGGGTCAGGGAAAAAGTCCGCCGGTTTGACGTGGAATACCTCATATACATATTGCATGCACGTATTAACCTATAGAGATAGATAGCATAATGCTATCTGTGCATAGGCTCGGCCAGTGATGACGCATTAAAAACGAAAAAAAAAAAAAATAACAGTAATATTCAATACCAGAATAATAATTAAAAATTAAAATACAATAATAATAATAGTAATAAAAAACGGAATAACGAATTATGTAGTACTGATTAATCTATATTTAATAGTACCCATTCTCTCAGTTTGTTCTTAATTGATTTCGTAGAACCCTCCAATCTCTTCAAAGCCTCTGGTAACACTACAAATCTAGATATCGCATTGTAGTTGCTACTTTTCTTAAAGCTTTCGGTGTTTGGCTTCGGGATACTTAACTTGTTTCTAGTGACTTTATTTGAATTAACAAAATTTCCTCGATATTCCTTATGACGGTAGCATAAAGATTTTAGGCAAAATAATTGCCTTATATTTAATGGCTTCTCAGCGAGATGATCATTTGTTCCAAAAATTTTTCTAAGAAAGCGTTTTTGTAGTTGCATTAATCGATTCATGACGGTATACGCAGGAACAATAAAAAATAAAAAATTTACAGGATAACCCAAGTTGAATAGTCAATAATTCAAACTCAAGTACAGAGCCGAATTACGAGTCAAAAACTCAAGTCAAATTGTTCTTCGATCAAACGCTTATTCGGTTGATGAGCTTTTAATCATTCGAGTTTACTAATTAACGGAGTGAACAAAGGAAATTCGTCATTAATTAATAACTCATTGGGAGACGTGAATAAAGGAAATTCTTGAATAATTAATAACTCACCAGGAGAGACGTTTCGATGAAATAAAAGCGGTATAAGAAAGGTTGTTACGAAATTCGGTCTCAAATTCAAGATTGCATAATTGATGATTCAATCTGGGAGAGCCTGAAATGTATAAAATAGGAAGGGAGGTGAACGAATGGACAAATAAAACTCAAGTCAAATTGGACAATAAAAACTCGAGTCAAATGGACAATAAAAACTCAAGTTAAATTGTTCTTCGATCAAACGATTATTCGTTTGATGAGCTTTTAATCATTCGAGTTTACTAATTAACGGGGTGAACAAAGGAAATTCGTCATTAATTAATAACTCATTGGGAGACGTGAATAAAGGAAATTCTTGAATAATTATTAACTCACCAGGAGAAACGTTTCGATGAAATAAAAGCGGTATAAGAAAGGTTGTTACGAAATTCGGTCTAAAATTCAAGATTGCATAATTGATGATTCAACCAGAGAGAGCCTGTGAATGAATATAGAGCCTGAAATGTATAAAATAGGAAGGGAGGTGAACGAATGGACAAATAAGCCTCGGGGATGAGTGACGTATTCTGGCAAATGGAACGCGGAGCTCCGGAAACCGCGGTGTGCTTGTGAAATTTACCGTCTCCGCATTGTCCTTACACTCGACGTGACACTATCACGCTTAATCCTACATATATACATATATGCATTTACGTAGATAAACGGAGGACTGAACGTGGATAACCTTCTTGAGATGGAGGATGGATCGCCGGGGTTGTTTACGCGAGACGAAAGGGTGGAACGAGTAATTTCGAAGCTTACGCTCAGGCTTCCCTCTTCCCTTTGGCTCCTTCATCCTGATATCGCCCAATTTGAATATGGGGCAAAGGGTTCTATTGACATTGGACCCTGTGTATAGTCGATCCTGTGTTCGTCAAATCTGAAATTTCCCTTGACTTCCTGACCTGCTTATCGCCGAATGTCGTTTGCTCTGACGATCCCCAATGTTCATAATAACAAAAGGATCGAAAGGGTCGATTGGAAACTCGTTATTTCGATCTTGTTAAATGAGAAACTGGTGCATTTTCGAAATAGCGAGAGACTCTAAGGGATTATTTTTTGACCAGATCGTATAGAATGGATTGAGGTAAAGTAGGGAAGTTGTCATATTTCACCACGAGTTCTTCCTCCCCGAGGATTTATACGGTACTTGGGTAACCTTTACAAGGTTCCACAATATAGAACAACCTCGAGGATTATGCAAATTCTTATTACGGAAGACGTTTCTGTTCGTGCGGAAGTCGCGCTTGTTCGAAAACTGAGCGCTGTTTCGTTCCTCCTCCTTGCCCTCTTTTTTCTACCCCTTTTTCTTATATTTTCATGAAGATTTTTTGAGCGCTACGTGCTCGGGGTTGTGCCAGGTTGGATAAACCTTCGGTAAATCTCGTATGATTTTTTGCCTCGGAATCGTTGCTCGAGAAACAAATTTCGAAAGGAGATCCGTAGGGATACGTTTTTTATTTCATTTGAGTTGATTTTTTGGTTCACAGAAGAGGCTTTTCGACATATTATCGCACCAATTAGGCCAATTAATAATTGGGGAAAGCGAAGAGTGGCGCAGAGCTCGAGCTCATAGTGGTTTACGACCGCGTGCGATAATTCGGTCGGAGTACGCGTGCGATAATTCGGTCGGAGTACAAAGAGCGTTTTTCCACTCGCACTCTCTTTTCTCTCCCTCTCACTTATGGAATTTTCGTTAGAGGTGGTGAATGCATAGGAAGAAAATGTTAAAATCGGATTAAAGCACGAATGAAGGGTTATTACGGGACAGGCCGGATATTAAAAGCCGGTCCAACGACAGGAGTTTATTAATTTAGCTGGGAAGCGCGAGGAGAGGCGATAATGAAAAAAATGCATGCACGAGAGGACGAGATAAAAATTGGGTCGCCTTTTTTTCAATTCTTTTGAACCCCTCGAGTCTTGCTCGTCAGAGAAAACGTCATTGAGGGAGGAGTGCGGAAAACACGAGGAGGGAATTACGGATGAGTTGAGAGACGATATTAGTGCGTCTGGGTGACTTCCTAACTCGAATTACTTTCCCCTCGAGTGTTCTCCTGCATTTGCGTACATAGACATGCTTCTCTGAAGCCAAGAAATATTATTACTAATCGCAGAAAAGAAGAACGAGGGAGGAAACGATCGAGAGGTGCGAGAACGTCGTTTTATCGGTTTCCGTTTGGGTCTAAATTTCCGCAGGGCTAAAATTCACCCTCCACGATCGCTACGACCTTTCGCCAGTTCGTGGAAGTTGAAATATTTTAATACTCGTAGCCTAGAGAAAATTTCTTCTTCATTTTCAGAGCTTCGAATCAAACAGAAATCAAATAATTAATTAGCACTTATTCAGGGAGTTTAGTTCATAAATTGAAAGCTCTGACCTGTTTTTCTGACTTCGGATTTGTTCGCCATTCTGTATAAACCAAAATAATAATCCTCAAATTGAATAAAACATTTGTTGTCGATTGCCATGGCTTAGGCAGCTTCCGTTATCGAGCAAACTTGAAATAATTAATTAGCGCTTTCCCGGGGAGTTTAGTTTGTAAATTGGAGGTTGTGATTTGTTTGTTTGATTGTGGGTCTGGGATTTTCTCATGGTGAGAGCAGCTCTGCCATCTCCTCTTCACTATTTTGCCTCAAGTGGGCTCTCCACTTGAGCGGCACTTGAGGCGCGTCTGAGGCAAAACTCGCGAGGATATTCCGGGAGCAGAGGGAAGAGGTTTGGACGGAACGAGGGAAAGAAATAAGTGTTGAGTGGGGGTTTGGTTTCCTCGTTGGTATTCAGTCACGTAGGGACGTGTCGCCAAAAAGGAAAGAAAAAAAAAAGAGAGAGAAAGAAAGATCTCTGGACCAACGTGGATCGCGACGAGCAAGGGTCGCCTTTGGTAGGGAGAAAAAGCGAAGGAAAAAACGTATGAAAATGCAGTTGCGAGAGGGTTGACTATGCGTCGAAGGGATGAAGAAGGATCGATGCACTTTCCGCATAACCCGCCGTCAACGAACAAGTAGCCCTCTTAAAACGCGCCCTTTCTTTGCGTGACGTATCATAATAAATTGAGCCAAGTAACAAGAAAACTTCGTAGAAAAAAATTGTGTGTATAAGCTTGAGAAAGCGAGGAATCTCTACGGAAATTCGAATCTTTATAATTTAATTGGATGCGATTTAATTGGACTACAATTTTTCTTATCAAATTCACTCCCCTAAGATATATAATTTGTTGACCGATGCTTCGTGCACTCGCGTTTATACTCCCGGAGAATAAAATACTACAAGAAGAATAAAGAGCGTTGAAATGTTCGAAAGGAAGGTGGTACACAACCTAAAGAAACCGTTTGCTCTGTACCACGGAGACGAAGCAATAATATATCTGCCAAATGGTACATGAAAATTGATGATCAAGACAAAAAGGGGGAGAAAAATTGGAGCCCATACAATCGTGCGCGTGTTAAATAAACAAGGAGATGAGTTGACCTGTAAAGGGCTGGAAAGTTCAAATATAAGCACGACGGTACAACGACAACTCTATCAAAAATTAACTCTATCAGGCAAATCTCTACCTGACCAACCTCTACCAAGGAAATTTCAACCAAGAGAGAGATACTATCATTCCTCAACTCTCTCAAAGTTTTTCTCAACCATAGGCATTCTCTACTAATAAGCAATCTCTACCGTAGATATCTCTACCAAACCTATCTCTACCGCATCCTACTCTACCGACAAAAACGGCACTTTTACAAGCCTACCAAAAAAAAAGCCTACCCGTAAGAATCTCTACCGCTCGATCTCTACCAAAGAAATGCCAACCAACAAAAAAACACTATCAAAGCCTAAAACTACCAAGATTTGTTCACTACTATGGTCATACTCTACCAACGAAGAATTACTAGTGTAATATAACTATATATTATACTGTATATAGATATATACGCTAGTAATTCTTCGTTGGTAGAGTATGACCATGGTAGTAAACAGATCTTGGTAGTTTTAGGCTTGGATAGTGTTTTTTGTTGGTGGACATTTCTTTGGTAGAGATCGCGCGGTAGAGATTCTTACAAGTAGGCATTTTTTTTGGTAGGGTTGTAAAGGTGCCATCACTGAAAACCGAATTTTGTTGAAATATTGAAATATTTTGTTGAACGTATTCAACAAAATTATTTCGTCCAGGTAACAAAATTTTTGTCGTTTCAATAAAGTTTCTTTTCACTGTAACGAAGTTTTGTTGTAACATTTGAAATTTTGTTGCCTGGACGAAATAATTTTGTTGAATACGTCCAACAAAATATTTCAATATTTCGACAAAATTCGATTTTCAGTGATCAAAGCCTAAAACTACGAAGATTGTTCACTACGGCACCTTTACAACCCTACCAAAAAAAAGCCTACCCGTAAGAATCTCTACCACTCAATCTCTATCAAAGAAAAGTCAACCAACAAAAAAATACTATCCAAGCCTAAAACTACCAAGTTTGTTCACTACCATGGTCATACTCTACCAACGAATAATTACTAGCGTATATATATCTATATACAGTGTAATATATAGTTATATTGCGCTAGTAATTCTTCGTTGGTAGAGTATGACCGTGGTAGTGAACAATCTTGGTAGTTTTAGGCTTTGATAGTGTTTTTTTATTGGTTGACATTTCTTTGATAGAGATCGGGCGGTAGAGATTCTTACGGGTAGGTCTTTTTTTTTGGTAGGCTTGTAAAGGTGCCTTCACTACCATGGTCATACTCTACCAACGAAGAATTACTAGCGTAATATAACTATATATTATACTGTATATAGATATATATACACTGAGAAAAGAAATATGTTGTTTCAACAAATTTTTTGTTGAATCAACAAATTGTGGCGAACAAAATGAAATTTGTTAATTCAACAGAAAATTTTATTGATTCATCAATATTTTCGTCGTAATTCGCAATATTTATTTGAGCCAGCAAATTAAGTTGTTGAATTAACCAAATTTTTGTTGAGTCAACGAATTTCATTTTGTTCGCCACAATTTTTTGATTCAACAAAAATCTTGTTGAATCAATAAATTTCTTTTCTCGGTGTACGCTAGTAATTCTTCGTTGGTAGAGTATGACCATGGTAGTGAACAAACTTGGTAGTTTTAGGCTTGGATAGTGTTTTTTTATTGATTGACTTTTCTTTGGTAGAAATTGAGCGGTAGGAATTCCTACGGGTAGGCTTTTTTTTGGTAGGGTTGTAAAGGTGCCACAAAAACTCTCTCACACCGAGAGAAAAGTCAATGGTATCTGCAACAAACACGTATGATTGGCCGTCGTATGGTAAAATTTACTAAAGAAAATTGTCAGGGAAATTATATTATAGTTAATTGAACTATAATTTTAGTGTTTATTCAAAAATAAGATCTCAATGATGTGTGTAACTATGTGTTATTTAAAAAGTGCTATGGGCCATAGTAAAACCCCTAACAATAAGCAAATAATCCAAGCAATACTACAAACAAGTTGCTGTTGATATAAAAAATATGATATGCTGTAGCATATTTATTGTTAGACCAAACTTTTGTGAATTTAATCATTTTTTCACCATTTATATGATGGTTAATAACTTTCAATGGGTAGGCCTCATTGGAACATCTCATGGTAGTGACTATTAACATAATGTAACATAAACATGGTTGGTATGCACGTGAAAAAAAGTTACATCGATATAAACATTGATATATTCTACCATGAGCATAATTGAGTAGAGTGGGAGTAAGATTTTCGAATGATTAAAACTTCGAACGGCTAAAACTGCGAATTTTTGAATTGAAGAATAGTAGTATGTAGAGAGATTAATTCTACTATAGCCTTTATGCTGGAAATAAAAAAATGCGAAATTAAAGAGTTCGAAGTACATTTACGTCAAAAAGAAAATATAGCAGTAGCCCAAATGACGAAGGCTGGAATAGCGATTTTACAAAAGTTCGACTATTACGCATTCGAGTCGTCAAATATTGAAATCGGCAATATTATGAATATTTACAATTTCAAATATATTTTAAGGAAAGACAAAATATTAATGTGGTCAATATAGCGAAACACCAGAAAGTCGAACGGTCGAAATAGCGAGAGCCTCTGGGCTGTAAAGTATTGCTTGTCATTCTTCGTGATTCACAACGTTGACTATTCTGTACTTCTAATTTTTAGTCATTCGAAAAATTCACTTTCGAATTATTCATGCTATATATTTTGGTCTCTCAATAAAAGAATTGCTCTCCATTTCGAATTTAGAAAATATAAACTTCTTACATTAGGACAATCTATATTGTCTGCATTTGAAGTATAAACAGTCTGAATATATATTTTCGAATAAATGCGCGATCAAAGAAAAAATATTACATCAAATACGCATTCAACTTAATATACTATCGAAAATATAAACTTCGAATTTCTCATTTTTCGTTAATCGAATGTTATGAATACTAAAATTTCGAAATATTAACCGTTCTACAATTTGGTTATTCTACATATTAACCCCCACCCATTGAGTGCCCTATTTCGATCGTAAAAGGTTTTATATATTTTACTAAAGATATCACTATCCTCTGGTAACAAATATGCAACATATATTTACGAAGATTATTGTTGCAGCCAATATATGTATATAATGCAATCGACTAATAAAATATAGTAAATAGAACCACATTTTTTCGAATTATCGTTACTATAAAATATTTCTATCACCCCAGGGAAACATCTAATATGGTTAAAATATGGTCGTCTGCACCATAAATTTCTCTGAGTGCAGGGAAATCTCCACCATTGCCAATCTTTACTCCAGTAAAGTCTTTCCAAAGACATCTCTACCAAGGGCAATCTCTACCATTGATGAAGATTCATCTTTACTGCAGTAATGTAGATTATTACTTACTTATTACTGCAGTATTACATTTTTTTACTAACTGCTTATATACTTAATTACTGCATTAATGTAGATGTAGATAGTGGTAGAGATTGCCCTTGATCGAGATGTCTTTTCGGTAGAGATTGACCATGGTGGAGATTTCCCTGGGAGAGTTTTTGTCGGTGGAGTAGGATGTAGTAGAGATGTCTATAGTAGAGATTGTTTATTGGTAGAGAATGCCTGTGGTAGAGAAAAATTTTGGGAGAGTTGAAAAATGATAATTTCTCTCTTGGTTGAAATTTTCTTGGTAGAGTTTGGTCAGGTAGAAATTTGCCTGATAGAGTTAATTTTCGATAAAGTTGTCGCTGTGCCGGCACGACCCACGATCAGTACTTTGTATATGATAGAAATTTTTATAGGAACTTCCAACTCGTCAAACTCCGGCCCTTCAAAAGTTAAAGAAGGAAGGAAACTACGCAGTATACCGCGTGGATGGATGTAATTTATGTTAAAATTGTGAACGAAGATGCTGAAAGGAAAGACGAGTTGTGAGACTCAAAATTTGAGAGCTAGAACGAAACAGAGCGTTGTGAAATTCGTACTAAGGAAATTTCAAGCAACTGCGATAGGAGAGGACAGCGAGACAAAGAGAGAGTAAGGGTGGCGGAGGCTAGAGCTGGAAAGTTAAGAGGAAGGGCTGCAGGTTGACTGCCGTAAACCATCCGGGGATAAAATAGAGA
Source organism: Rhimphoctona megacephalus (assembly GCA_963989365.1). NCBI lineage: Eukaryota > Metazoa > Arthropoda > Insecta > Hymenoptera > Ichneumonidae > Rhimphoctona > Rhimphoctona megacephalus. Next base: position 10,918,009 of record OZ022421.1, on the reverse strand, counting down.
AACGGAGACGAGTTGGCGAGTAGAGTCAGAAGGAATTCAAATTTTCAACAGCACTTCTTGATTCATTTCCGGGCTTCTGAAACGTTCCGGGATGGAAACGAGCAAAAAAATATATTTTTGTCGTCAATTTTCAACGTGCGAGGTATTATTGAATGAAAAAAAAAATTATTATTGTACAATGTCATTATAATCCTATCAGGACAATCGTCTTATTGTTACCGAATCACGCTCGTGCTGGATATACACGAAAAGAATACTGTAAAAAACGTAGATACGTGTATGAAAATATAAACGACTGTATCGGCCGAGTTTTCTGCAGTTTTCCTCAGTCCTCGTACAAATTTGATACAAGTGTGCAATAGCAGAGAGTGGCTGTAAACAATACCCTTGGGGGATTTCATAGGAAGATGAAAAATTAATGGAGTGGAGTTATGGCGAAATATACACCTAAAAGGAGTAAAAAAAAGTTACAGAATTTTATTATTTTTATGCAAAACCATTGGAGAAATGGCACGAGAATTTTTCGCGGTAAAAAACGCCCATTTCGAGAAGTATTTCCAATTTTTTTCATGCAAAAAAAGTGGCACACAACCGTAACATGGCTTGATGAATGAACTACCATTTGGAAGAAAAATAATTAAAAATTTTAAAACCTCGACCTGGATGCATTTCAAAAACGCCTCGATCGATTTGCTGAAAATTTTCATGGTTATTCTACTCACAATTATTTATCGCGTATCATAGGATTTTTGTTCTATGATTCTCAGTTTTTTTTGTTTCAACAGAGAATGAAAACATTTTTATTAACAAATTGCGATTTTTTTATTTAGAAGTTCGTCATTGTATCAAAAATGAGTCTTTTGAAATACAAAAAAAAATTTAATCAAAATCTAAGAAAATTAATATATTCAAATATACATTTCGTTGTGTTTAATCATTTTTAACGAGTGGCACATCAATTTCATTATGCTGCACGATGAAATTTTTTGTACAGCTGTATCATTCGAAACTGAAAAATTCAAAGACGAAAGAAATTTGATGAATTTGAACAGGAATAGCTGCATAGGAATTTTCAAAGTGCAGCCGAATTAATTAGACCAAGCTGAAACAAAAACAAAACAAAAATCTCCAAGGAAAATAAACTTGGTAATTTCCACTATAAAATTAACTGCGAAATTCACTTTATTATTATTACCCTACGTAAAGTAATGATAATAAAAAAAAGGTATGCGGAGTTTGGGTAAAACCGATGTCCAGATCGTTGATTACGGAGGCGTTATGATTCTTGAGGTAATCGTTGATCCCTGGAACGACGTTGATACGAGCGCTCACGTTCGCTCACTCAAAAAGGTTGTGATGACCGCGGAGGCCCATTATTTCGAATGGGCAAGCATCACACCCAGGTTGAGTGAGTAAACGTGATCGCCATTGAACGATGTTCCTTTGGTTGTTTTCCTTCTTCTTCTTCTTCTTCTTCTTCTTTCTCTTCTACTTCACTTACGATGCTTTATTCCATCAAAATCGAATCGCTAAACATTTGTGATGGATAAAAAAAAAGATAGTTCAGTAGCATCTGTTGGATCGTCACTAGAAAGTAGTTGATTTGCCGTGACAATTAAATTGACGAGTGTCTGACAATATTAATAGAGGCTTTTGAAGTAAAACCGCTTGGCATATTCGGTTGACGTGAAAGTAACGAGAATTGAGTAAGGAGAATCGAGCAGAGGAGCTTTCAAATAATTAGGTCACGTCTAACGTAGGTAAAGTAACAGTTTGTAAAGTGCTCCTCGTTGATACAGGACAAAATGTCTTGACTGTTGCGACACGTTGAGAAAAGCAGGGGCGGTATCGGGGTTAGTTAGATTCCATCAAAAGCAGCTTCCCTTTTGGGCCAAAGGTGCGTCTTTTAGGGCTTCAATGAGAAAGCGTAAAGTGCCAAGCGAGAGGATCGATTCATCGGTATATGCTAATACCGTGTGTGTTAAATCCGATATATGCAACGACGAGGAAATTGGAGAACATGCCATGGAGTACTTGAAAAGAGTGTGTGAAGCTAACTGGATGAAACTGCCTTGCTGATATTCTCGCAATACGCGTTTTATCGCGGGGACGAGTCTGTTCATCCCGGATGATTATTCCAGAGTGCACAGTGGCTGGTTCTTAATGATGGTAGAACGCGGAGAGTTTCAAGGGGCAGAAGAGGAGGGAATTACCACAAGCTCCTGAATATGTAGCCAGCATCATGCAACAACGTTCGAGCCTCGGTTTCAACGTTCACGAGAGATGAAAATGCGCGTAAACGTACATAGACAAAAGCATCACGCGACAGTACCGTGTCTAAAGACCAGGACAACTATACAAAACGCGAGGGAGTCAAAAGCCAACCAAGCACGAGTGAAATGAGAGAAGTCGAAGCTACTGCTGGACCCGATGTCGCGCTTCTAAATAGCTCGTAATTGCTTCAATAAAACGATTAGCGACTGCGAGCCACAGTTTCATGCGAGTCGAGAGAAACAATTTTCATCCGATCGTATGACCAGCACGCACTAAACTCCAAGTGCAAACGGTGAATCCATTTGCGGATTAATTCAAACCTCAGTTTCCCTGAGTCAAAAACGAAGTAGGACAGATATGGGAAAAGTGGTGAATCGACCCGAAAATTAAACAAAAAACCAACATTTTGTCATTTCAAAACTTCCGCAAATCATTCAATCAGAAAATCGACATTTTTTCATTGGTCATATGACGCAAACTATTGACAGTCTGTTATATCTTATTAAATAATAAATATCGTTTATAATTTTGTTGTTAATTGGATAAATTTGGGCCTCATTTCTTCTGGATCACGAGTGGCGGGGAGGGAGGGAGGGGGGGAGAGAGAGAGAGGGAGAGAGAGAGGGGGAGAGAGGGGGAGAGAGAGAGAGAGAGAGAGAGAGAGAGAGAGAGAGAGAGAGAGAGAGCGAAAGCTTTTCATCTTATTCCAACGGATTGGAAAAAAGTGATGAATTGTTGAGCTGCGGGGTGAAGAGGGTGCGAAAGGTGAGATTTGCGGGAAAATTCCATGAAAGCTGTTGAGAGGAAGGAGACTGGGAGTTGTTTGGTTTGTCGCGACAAAAAACGAGGAAGCGAAGATTGGAGAGCGGGAATGAGAAGAGCTGAAGAAGCGTCCATGCGAAATGGAACTTATCCGATGAAACGTGAGCTGAGTCGTGAATTCGCGACCGGGTTTCACGATCCACCGCTCGAATTTGAAATGCGACGAATCCAATTTGAATGCACAGACAGCGTGGGGGAAGCAGGGTTGAGAGGTCATAAAGGTTTAGGTGATGCTGGGCTCCTGAATTGGAAGGATGTCCTATCTGTGAATATATTATCGAGCCCTCCGATGTGGAAATATGAACTATGATCCTGAAAGGTGCGTAAAAAGATGTGTATGAATTATCGACAAGCTGTTATCCGTTTGCTCTTTCGAATTGTCAATCGTGCAACGATGCGTACGGGCGAGCAAAGAATTTGGGAAGGAGTTTCATCGCCTTCTGCTCTTCCAAAGCTACATTTTTCATTTTCTAATAAACCGAAATTTCAAACTGTTCCAAAGCTACTTTAAATGATTTTACTATAAACCCAAGTTTCAAACTGTTTCCGCGAATATTTTCAAAAACGTCGGAATATAAAAAATAATATTAACTGAATAATTGATAAATTGTTTCGATATATAATCATTGAGAGGGAAAGATTGCAAAAAATCCTCAACAATTTTATTGAAGTAAATATGAATTTGAAGAAAAATCAATATAAATTTCTTGAGTGGAACAAGAGATTCGTTTCACAGTCTAGTACATGTCAATTTTTAGTAAAATATTTCAAACATAAATCAGAGAATTGCTTCGTTACAAGTAAAATTTATATACCGCATTTTTCATTAGTTTACAATGGGAAAAAAAATATTTGAAGAAAAAAGTTCTATTTGTGATGAAAATTTTTATAGTTATTATTACCAGGTGTCGCATAATTTTAATAACTAAGTGTCACGACTAAAAGTCTCGTACAGCCATTGTGGACGTCAAGGTAAAAAATTACACACGGTGCTTGAATTTTTACATGCTTTGAGTTAAAAAAAAAAGTTTCCTAATTACAAACAAATTTGTTCCCATTTTCCTAAGCTTCGGTGTGTATAACGGTAATTTAACTATACGAATTGTTATAGCAAAACGTACTTGCAATTCTTTCTCTTTCATATTAGGAATAATAAGAATGATACGTGGAAGATTTGAGATGTTATCGAGTTAAGGGGACACTCTGCCATTTTTTTTTCAAAAAATCGATTTTCTAGTAGATATATATAGAATTACTATACAAAGTATCATTTATGCCAGAAAGACCGAGAGCAGGTAGAAATACGCATAGCAAGACGAGGGTCTCAGATGCGCCTAGGCGCTTGGCGCGTTTTTAAACGCGTTTTTCTCGAAACAACGTTTTTTGACTTGGTTGACATTCCAGAAAAAAAAGTTTTGCACCTATCGAGCTGAAATTCGGTATACTTATTCTACATATGTATAGCTTCCGTCTGACCTAGAATTATAATTTTTTATTAATATTTAGTCGATTGTTTAAACAATTAAAGTTGAAAAAAAGGTCAAAAATTTCAAAAGTGCGCCAATTTGTTTTTTGTTATCACACGTGAATTAATCTAGGCCGAACGATAGCAACGAGTCTATATTTGACTAATTTCGCCACTTTTTTTGTTTCAAATGATCCAAAGTCAAGATATCGTGTCAGCCAGATTTTAACAGGGCTAACTTCAGGCTGCCGTACCAGCGAGACTTACAGAGAAAAAAAAAAAAAATTGTTGTATTACTTTCATGTATTAAAATTGGATATAAATAAATCAAGTTTACTATGAGAAAAAAATTTATTAACAAAATCATTGAAAATGGCAGACTGCTCCCTTAAGAAAGAGGGAAGCGAATATCGAGCGATGAGGTTGAATTACGCGCGGACTTTGAAGGAGGTAAAAGTGCGTCGCTGCTCTTGGTGTTGAAAGGATAAAGTGCATAGGGTGATCGACACAAGGTTGTACAAAGGGAGGGCGTGAGGGTGTGCTTTCTCTCTCTCTCTCTCTCTCACTCTCTCTCTCTCTCTCTCTCTCTCTCTCTCAAGTTTCTCCTCTCCTTCTCTCTCGACACATAAACGCAACCGCGAGCCTTTTAAGAAGGAAAATTAGTGCGACGAGAATCTCCCAACTTTTCCTAAATCCACTACGAGCTTTATGAACAATTTTCATTTGTTTAACGCTAAAAAACGAGTTATTAAAGAGCCAAACGCGACCACACCTCGTGACTGTAATATTCGGTACGAGAACGAGGTTAAAAAAATGTGAGGCCTAGAAATTTCATGGAGACATATAAAAATGTTCAAATTTCGCAAGTTACGAGATTAGGAACGAAAAAAAAAAAACAGAAAATATCGTCGTAAATAGTTAAAAGGGACAAAATTACTGCTAATAATCCTAGTCGAATAAATTGTTACAGAAATCGGGCAACTGTCGAGGCTCATCGTTATTCCAATGCAGCCACTTGAAAAGCTCGGAAACAAGGTAGATTCCAATTCAGTTTCCAATTATCGGATGGTACCTACAACATCTGGGTCCCCGCAATAAAACTAATAAATCTTATTCGATGTTTATAAACTTGCCATTCGGTATTTCCTCTTCAAAGCTCCACAGTGAATCAGTATCGTCTTCTTTAATGCCTCTGATGAAAAAACGAGAAGTTCCAAAATATGAGTTGGGAAGACAACTCGAAGAGGAAGCTCTTTTATACGAGTGCGAATAGGAGAAGACGCAGTTGTTGGCGCGTGACAAGTTGCGAGGTTTCTGGACACCGAAGTTTGTGCCCGAGGAAATGGAGCCTGTTCGCGGCACAAGCCGCGCCGCGCAACTGGCTAAACCAACCGATCCGAAACCAAAAAGCCTTTTCCATCTCCCTCCTCTCTCTCTCTCTCTCTCTCTCTCTCTCTCTCTTTCTCTTTCTGTCTCTTCGTGTCCAAAGACACGCGCGGACGAGAGAGTGGCGGCTTGAATTTTCTCGATGGTAACTGCGTGGTGTTCTCGCTCGTACTTGTTTCAATCGCCACCCGTTTTTGTCCCTATGCCACGCAGTGTGGTAGAGTTTTGGATTGTTGGAGAGGGGCGCGTCGGCGCAGCATCCGATCCTCAAGTAAGGTCAAAGGGCGCGGAGTCGTTGCTTTGAGGGGAGAAAGTGAGAAAATGCAATCATTGGCAAGATAAGCCTGGAAAGAGTCATTCGTTTAGAACCACCAACTTTTACGGAATTAAGGAAAATAAAAAAGCTCTAAGATTCTTTATTTAAGGAAATGCATCTTTGTTGGCCGAGATTAAGACGCAGCTGTCGGTTCAAAGGCGAACACTCTCCTTCCGGGTACGTGGCTCGTTTTTCCAGAAAAGACTCTATTCACAACGACTACTGAATTTTCAAATAATATTATTTAAGGGCTTTCACCAGAGCAAAAAGTTGATGCGCGCTCATGAAGATTTTCACAATGACAAAAACGAAAAATGGATGAAGACGATTCTTTTGTGGTCTAGGGACTGCAATTTTGCATTCTTAAGTATAAGTAATCTCAAAACCGAACTTAAAAAGCGTATTTTTTTCAAAATTACATTTCTAAACCACGTTGACATTAAAACAAAAAATCTAACTATCCGACCGCCTTAATGAAATTTTCATTCGGTAAAAAAGGCCTCTCATTATCGCCCTACGTAGCCGTTTTTAGATTGACCGAACTGACTTAATTTTATTGAACTTTTTGTACACGATAAGTGAGTAAAATTTTAATATTTTATTTTTTTTTTCATACGCTCGCCATTTTGTTGTTTTTCACAAAATTTTGATTCCCCATAGTACAAAGACAGCCACATATGTGTTGGTTTCAAATTTCTTAGATTTTTTTAATTCCATATTACATGTATCGCCAATTTGGTGTCAACCGCACGGGAGCGTCTTTTTGGAGACGTCTTTGTTGACCTCGTATATCCCGCTCTTATACATCGCCAGAGCGACTGAATTTTTTCTATTCTGTTGTTTCAAAGGTATAACTTTACACGTCATGAAACAGAAAATGAATATTTTTTATTTTTATTTTTTTTTATTGGGGTTTGTAACCAATCGCCCCCGCGACTGTTACTTCCACAGTCCAAGGTCCTTCCATTTTTAGCTCCCCACCCCTGTGCGGCTGCAGCCGACTTATCCCCGACTATATCGCATTTGCCGAGGGCGAAGGGAAACTGCAGAAAATCTTGTCGATACAGCCGGTACCTGACACTAATCTCCTCTGGTGGCAATGCGAGCACGCTCAAGCACGGTCACCAGAGGCGCTCACAGGCACCTCCTAAGGCGTCCTCAGCTGTAACTCAATGAGTCAGCCAGTGCGCGACTAGAGGGCCAATAATAACCCCCATCCTACGATGAGAACCGTTCACGGGAGAGGCCCCCAAAGTCATAGAACACCGACCCGGCTCTCATACATCACAGAGAAGTGTTTTGGCCATGGATTTATGAAGGTAGAATCCGCACCACCCGGGATTGCAGTAGAAATACTTGAAAAAAATTTCAAATTTTCATTGGTGTTTTGGCCGGGATTCGAACCCGGGACCGCAGCGTGCGAGCCCAGACCCTTATCCACCGGACCAACCTCGCTTTCCCAACAGAAAATTAATATATGACACTGTTTACTTTGAAAGAATTCTCCAAACATCTATATTTTTCGGTCTGTTACCCTGGCAAAACACACCAAGAAAAAACATCTAGTTGGTTCAACTAGGATCTAGTTAAATCAAATAAATTCTTTTTTTCCTTGTCTCACGGCCAAATAGAGATCTATTTAATTTTAAGAAATTATTTTTTCACTACACCTCTACGGAAAGTTTCGATTTTCCACCTTGCGTAAGTCGAATTTTCCGCGGAGATGTGGTGAAAAATAGTATACGCAGACACGGGAGGGAAAGAGGCCATCCCAAACCGCGTGCTTGCCAGTCTTGCCTTCAACTCGGGTAGCAATCCCGCACGCGGTTTGACATAGCCTACTTTCCCTCCCTTATAGTGGGGTAATATACTATTTTTGATCACACTATTTTTATATTCTTGACTAATGAAAAATTTGATATTTGTTTTAAAATCGGACATATTTTTATCTTAAAAATTAAATAAAAATAATATTTATATTATTGTTTATAATATTTATAATATTATTTATACCATATTCAATTATAATATTATTTAATAATATTTTCATGGGTCTGCGACCCTGGGTAGGTACAAAAATTCACGTTCGACTTTTTAGATATAGTCAGTCAGAATAATAAAACAACTTTGGTGCCCGCAATTTATACACATCCAGAGCGCAATTGGTATGTGAGAAATGCCTCGACGCTCCGCGCCACGTAGTGGCCGGAGCAAGAAGCTTTAACGTGGCTACTCCAATAAACGGACCCAAGTAGCATTATCTATTTGATTTAAGGCTAGGAGTCATACCGACTGAGCCGCCATGAGTGCGAGAGAGATAGCTGCAAATTTCGAAAGTGAAATTCTTCGACACGGTTTGACCGATTACAAAAAGGCCCTGTCAGTCCATTTTTGCCATCGTCCTGCGTGGGCTGACAAAGCTTTTTTGTAATCGGTCAAACTGTATCGAAGAATTTCTACTTCAAAAATTCGAGGTGAGGTTACGTGACTGACCCATCCCCTTAAATGCAGCTTTCTAGCTGAAGCGAATAGAAATTTTGTTAATTGAAATTAAAAAAATTCGAATAAACAATCCTAGTAGATCTAAATAGATATTTTTTCTGGATGCATTTTTGAATCGTTGATAATGATTACTTCGGTAGTCCTAAAAACGTAATATTTATTATACGATACACACTGCGGTCACGTGTGACCCCAGACTTCGTTATTTTGCGTCGTGAGCTCGTAGGAGGAGTCTTTCGTCTTTTCTTTGCCTACTGGGAGAAATCTTTACCGATATACCGATAAGATTTTATATCTCCCTTTAAAAATGACAGTCCCTTTTAAAAATTCATTCTAGGGCCACCCGTGAAAGAAATTTTTCAAGTTTGTTGCAATGCAGGGAAATGTCACGTTTTTTTTCTTGTGCTGTTGAACGACGACTTTGAGATAACATCCGGTTTTTCCCATTAAAATGGTTTGTAGTGCATTAGAAAATTTGTAAGAGTCAAATTGAATATCGTGACGTTGTACCGCACCTTTTTCTTTCAAACTGTTTGGGCGCGAGCTGTACCTCCTAAATGAATAACTTTTCCATAGTCCTGTTGGTTGGAGTCTATACTTTCGATTCATGTACGATTAATATCAACAAAACTATTTTTTTTTAAATAATTATAGCTGAAATGATGGTTGAGGTCGTCGGTGACTCCGCATGTACAGAACGTTCAAAATACATAGGTCTGTACCGCAAGAGCTAAAAAGAAGAAAAGTTTTTTAGAAATTTTTGTTGGAAGGTCAATTTGATTCAACAATAATCTTAAGAATTTCGTGTTGATTTTTCGTTTTTATAACAATTACGATGATTTTTAATCCATAGTAACCACAATTCTATCGAGCATTCGTACCAGCAACACTAGTGCGATTTGGGATTTTGCATTATCAAACTCTCGCACAAATAATCGAAAATCATTTGATAACCTGAATCTTTTGGAGTAAAAATCCCCAGGAATTCAGTGATAATAGTCTTGAATGTAAAAAATAATATTTATATAGTAAAAGATCGTCACAATCAAGAAAAAATTCTTAAAAAATACGATTTCGATGGTGCAAATTCGCACTAATGTGGTTATTACGAGTTAAAATATGATTATTTCAGTGTAGAGTTTGTGACTTCGGTGGATGATGAAATGCACCAACGACTAGATTTATGTGCATCCTCCGGCTTTTGTTTTTCCGTATAGCAAAGCCCCGGTGGTATTCCGGAAGGCGAAAGGATGAGCTCGAAGGGAAGAGTTTGCGCACAAGTTGGTAGCGGGTGCAGCAGCGTGGCGCGATGTCGGAGTGTCGGTTTCGTTGCGGTAGATACACGTCGGTGAGAGTTTCGGATCTTTCCGCACTCGAAGCGAGTGCAGAGGAGAAGACTACACAAAGTGAGGGAGAGAGAGGCGACGCGTCAGGACGCGAAGGGGGTACGTAGTGGATGTTTGGACCGGCAAGGGACCCCTTAAGGGGAAGCCTCTTGAGTCTCGAGTCTCCGGCAAATTCCGAGGGATTCTTCATCCGAGCGTGTCTGTTTTTTAATGTTTTTATTACTTTTTTTTTTTGTAATTTTTGACGTTCTCTGGCTCTTTTATAAAATTCCAAAAGATATTGAAAATAATATTTTTTTTTTCCAATCGAATAAACGAAGCGTCAATAGTTCAAATATAAAAACTTGAAATAATATTTTTTGCGCGTCTCGATGGTCTCGTTGACAATCAAGAATCGCGCGCAGTTTCGTCTCGACTCGTATCTTTGGCGTCAATTGACGTCAATGGATCTCGATTGAAACGGGATTCAAGGTTCCTCGATCGAGTTTTATTGGAACGATCACGAGAGCATAATAAGTAAATAAATATAAAAAAAAAAAAAAGTATAAGCAACGAGAGAATTAGTAGAGATTTTGCCGTTCGTCGCGTCGAATTTCTCTCTGTCGTTGAATTTTTTCTCCCGCTTTTTTTTTCTAGGCTTATCGAGTTTTTTTTTTCTTTTCTTTTCATCGCGTTTCTGTTTCTAGTATCGCACGTTCCTACGGGGATACGAAATGATTCTCGTACGCGTTGTTGGAGATGCACCAACGGAAACAGACGGCTAGGCTTGATAAGAGAGAATCTCTGGGCGCTGGTGCCTGGCACGAATCGAGACAACGCGTTACGTTGTACTATTTTTCCCTCTCAACATTTTTGTTCTGTTTTTTTTTTTTTTTTTTTTTTTCTAGGGCGTTTACAAGTGTATCCTCGCGGTTGGCACGCCCGTGAAAAACGCCCTGTATTTATCGCGACAAACGCGATATACTGCACTGATCGTAATTGTTCGAGCGATCGTAGCCATCGAATGGTAGAAAAATAATCAGCCACAAACTATTTCAATTGAAGAAGAATAAAAAAATTTGAAAATAAATGTAACTCTCAAATTTGCGCCTTTGAAACCCAACAATCGTTTTAATTTGTTAATTTTGCCTCGTTCTTTGGTAGACAACATGCGAAAATAAGTTTCCCCCTTTTTTTTTTTTTTTTCAAAGACCATATAAAAATCGAAGTATTAAATATGAAATAAATTTCGCCAATTTGAAGAATGAAACAAATGAAAAGTCATTGATAAAAAGTGAATTGATGATATGAAAAATTAAAACAGTGATTGGAAAAAAAAGTCCTTTTCATTTCCTGCTACGAGGCTCGCCTTCGTAATTTTTTATAAACAGAGAAAATTGAAAGAGAAAGAGAGGAAAAATAGGAGAGAAGCAAACGAGAGGAGAGAGCCCTCTCGTTTTTAGGAGTCGAGCAAACATCGCTTCGTTCCGAAAAAAGCAGAGTCAACCGGTGTGTTTTTTTTGTTTGTGTTTTTTGTTTGCGTATATGCTGCGCGTACGTAAAGGTGTAAGAGAATTAAAAAAAAACGGGGTAGGGTAGAATCCGGTATCGTCAACGAGGAGCTGAAATTTTCTCTCGTTCGTGCGAGAGGCTTTTTTTTCTCGCATTTCTTGTCCGGTGGGGTTTTCAAGCCCGAAAAGCCCAACTGGGAGACAGGAATTAGCGGAGATAACGCGCGGAACGAGGTGACGCGGTATTCTCCTGGGGGGTTTTTTTTTTTAATTAATTTTTTTTTTTTTCGTTTTCGACACTCGGTTTGCTAACTAGCTCTGATTTTCCAAACTTTTTTTCAGTCTCGCTTTCGCGTTCACTTGCTGTGCAATGCAAACTCTCGGACAAGCGGTGAAATTTCAATTAATCGCTTCTAACGGAAAAAAGTACGATCGTCGATAGCTAAAAAAAAAAAAAAAAAAAGGCCGAGACACGAGGCAGCCGTTTGAGGGAGGGAAGCAAAGAAGGGAAAACACGCACGCAAGAACGAGCGACGAAACAACGCGAAATACTCGTTAGTGGCGAGCAATTAACGACGAAAAAATAATGAACGGAGAGCAGATTTCAGAATTTGCTTAAAACTTCCTCAGTTTTTGGGGGGAGGGATGGGATAAAGAAAAGAGAAAAAAAGCGGGTTTTCGATTCGTTAGTCGACAGGACGAATGAGGCGAAAATGAAGTTAAATCGGCGAGCGTCGTTTACACGCCAACAGGCGAAAAAAGACGAAGAAATGGAAAAGGACGAAGCATTTTTCCCCAGGTTCACCCTGCCCGATAATCCGTGATAAATCGTAAACAAAAATGCCGATCCTAAATAACGAAGAATAAAGTTGGAACGTAAGTAAAAAAACAAAAAAAAAAAAGCGTATTAATACGACGTTCTTTTTTTCCTGATGAATTTAAGAATAAATTGAAATTTAACCGCGCGAAAAAAGGGAAACTGCGTTATCCTTACGGGATAAAAAAGTGCTCGCGTCAACGAGGCTGTAGTTGGTAAAGAGGGTTAACGAGAAGAGTTGAACGATTCGCCGCCCGTTATCGAGGATTTCGCGTTGCAGTAGCGGGCGCGGACGAACCGCGTCAACTTTAGTTCGGTTACCGATCGCTGAGAGCTTCTACTTTATCGACTCGTATTTATTAGTCCAAAATTACTTGGAATATAGTAAATTTCGGGTCGATTCGGCTGAAATTGAAACCAGCTGGATTTCCGTTTGAAATTGGGACGATTATTTATTTGTATTCGTAGTCAACGAAGCTTTAAAGTCCCGTTTGTTTTTTTTCCACCTCTCTCGGTCTCGCGTACGCGAGTTCGTTGGCTCTGGAGTTTCGTATACGCGTGCAGCCTACCAAAATAAAGAAAAAGAAGGAAAAATAAAAGTAAATAAGAAAACACAAGGTCTTTTTCAGTGGGAACAAGGAACAAGCGATTAATCTTTCTCTCACAATCGCGATAGATCCTGCGATAAAGCAAAGTTTGGAAAATATTTTCTGAACAATTAGCACGCAGAGTAGCGACGGGGGAAGGGGGAGGGAGAGACGATCGATGCATTTGGTAAGCTCGACGGGTTTAACGGACTCGAGAACAATGAGAGAATCTTATTAATCGAATTTGGGCGATGAGTTTGAACCACGCACAGTCTGCGAAATTGTCTCGTCGCTTTGTTATAAATTTTTATTCGATTACATAAGTAAATAAGTAAATATATAAAAATAAAATAATGTACTGACCTCCACGTGAGATTTCTGTAGGGCCATTTTTGTCCATGTATCGTGTATCTTCGATGTCGAGTTTTGGCGAATCTACGATCAGGATAATCGGCGAGCCCGCATCTTCGCGAGTTCATCAACTTTCTAGTTTTTTCGTCGATCACACCGGTAACCGGTATTCCACCATAACTCTAAAATTTCACCGACAAAAATGATGAAAACGTTAGTATCGAATCGAAACTTAAATTTTCATGCGAACGACTACAAAAAAAAGAAAAATAATACAAAAGTAGCGACAGATTTACCTGCAAATGTCTAATGGCCGCACGGAGTTGATCATCGGTCCTGAGATTGCCGGTTTCTCGATCGCTCTCCGGCAGGTAGCCAAATTTCATAAGATAATTTTGCTGCAACATCGAATCAAGCCCGAAAATCTCATCAATCGTAGTAAATAAATTAATATTAGTATAATTATTATTATCCTCGTTATTAATATGCAGTAGCGATGATATCATGAATTGGGAGGTCCGAAAAATGGAGAAAATAAATCGGCGGGGGGGGGGGAGGAGTGGAGGGGAAGGGCAAATTGAATCGCGAGCTCTGGTTTGCAGCGATCATTTAATGAGAGATTCGCGATATTAGGTGCAGAATTATCATTTGAGAAATTGATAAATGGACGTAGTACACACGGGAGGGTGAAAGCGTCGGTGAAATATATTTAATGCTTGGTTCTCGTCGTTAACTCGAGTCAATTCGAGCCACTTGATAATACGTCAGGGTCGATTAAGGCTTTGGCTAAGAGACAACAATAAGTACGAAAAGATAGAAACAGGGAGGGAGGGGGAGGGAGGGAGGGAGGGAGGGAGGGAGGGAGGGAGAGAGAGAGAGAGAGAGAGAGAGAAATACGTAACGTTTTGCACTGACGACGTATTCAACGATTGAGTGCTTTCCTTCGTTATTACGCGGACCTCGATCCTGACCTCCGACT